>PVJD01006182.1:0-102552 GCA_004026545.1 Mormoops blainvillei
GATGTTTTACTTCCCCTATGTAGGTCCAACATATTTTTCTACATATATTCCATTTGTTCTTTTTAAAACACAAATTGCAAGACATATTTCTAGAGATTTTTTTTCTGTATCAGGTTAACACTATTACACCCTCTACAAATCAGTTTGCTTTTTTCCCACATAAAATATGCTCACTTCAACATATGCCTCAAATGAGGAACTTCTGTGCTCACTTCAAATGAGACCTTTTAATTACTCTTTGGTGATATTTTGAGTGGTGAGAGCCAAGAATTTTATTAGGCATACAAAACAGTATTCCATGGTTTGTTCCAATCCAGTTCCATTACGCTTTTCAAAATATCATAGGGACCCTTGTGGTGACTCTCATCTATCCTTTTACCTCATGTACTTGATGCTTCCCAGTTTGAAAGGGATTTTAAATATGATTACTTGATATAACCGTAGCTGCCAATTAATCCATATGCCACCTCTGATGGGAAAATTCAGAGGCCACTGTCTTGAGAACTCGATGCAAATGCAATATGCATAGAATCCAAATGTTTCAATCAATGAGTCGACAATAATGCCCTTGTCTGGAGAGTTTTCCTACTGGGCCCGACTCACTACCTTTTTGTCTCTTTCATATGACAGTTTCTGACTCCTCCACTACTTCTGATCATTTGTGTTTTTATTTTGTTTAGGTGAAAGCAATTCCTGGATAATACCCATGTTCCTATTTACAAGCAACTGAGAAATGAGAAGTCAGATTAATGTAAATAAAACAACTATTACTGATTATAACTGGATTGCTGGGTGCGCATTGCTGTAGGCTACCTGGTCTGAGCCCTCAGCTGAGTTAGAATGACTAATTCAATTGCATAATTGAGGCCCTCCCAACGGGGGTAGGTTCCTAGTCGTAGGGTAGAAGAACAGATAAGAATGGTCCTGTTGGAGAGAAACATTTCTTCTGCAATCCTGGGGCCTATTCTCCTTGGAGGAGCTCCCCAAGAAACACTCCAGGCTGCTCTGTACCCGACATTCACTTCTTTAATTGATGAGAAAATTTGGAAAGAAAATGTTTTTTTGTTTTTTGTTTTAATAATTAGGGAGTCCAGTTTTTCAGGAAGAACTTGATTTCTATCTGTTTCATGGAACAGGTGCAAAGGGTAGGCCCCCTGAGGAGAGACCTCTGTAGTCCAGTTGATCGATGGCATGCTAAGTAAGCCTTTCCTTACGAGCCACATTCTTAACATTTTATCAGAAATAAAGGAGTATCAATGATTATATTTATTTCTGTGAAAACAGTTCAGGTGGTGTCATTTCTCTCATCAAAACCCTTCATTTGCTTCCTGTTTCACTCAGAATATAGGCCGAAGTGCACACACTGGCCTTGTGCGATAGTTCCCAGCGCCTATCTCTTCTAAGATCCTTCTCCTACCTATACCAAATTCCCTTCCCAGCAGCCATTCTTAATTGCTTGTTTGTCTACAAACATGAGACAACTGACCTATTCTTCCACCTGAGATTCTCTTCTACTAGACAACCCCCTCAAGCACTCAACGCACCTTTTCATTAAGGCTTGCCCTGAAACCCTGTTACCCCATGTAACACAGAAACCTTGCCTCCTCTAGCACTCCAAAGTCTGCTTCCTTTCTGTTCTTTACTTTTCTTTTTTAACATATCATCACCAAATGCACTATGTACATTACTTATTTATTTTGTTTATTATTTAATAACACTTCTTCTGACTGAAAGTTCCATTAGGGTGACAGTTCTTGTGTTTTCTGTTCCTTGACATATCTCAAGTAGAGATATCATAGAATCATCCTGGTGTGTAGCAGGCCCTCAGTCACCGAGGGCAAAAGTAAGGCTATGCTAGAGACCCGGGCCACGATACTAGCTCCCACACAGCTGATGTCCCTGAAGGATGAGGGCCAAATAAATGGTGGTTATTCTAAAACTGTAATTACTCAAGTACTGTGTTACTCAAAACTGTGTTACTCAAGTACTTTGCTACTAAATGTTTATAATCTCAGGTAATATATATGGTCATTTATTGTTCTAAAATTAAATCAAGTTGCCTAAAGGACTAGGTACTGCAAGTCAGTTAATATGTGACAGTTTTGTGTCAATGAAATTGCCAATATATTTGCTATAATTAAATCTGTACATTTAGATGCCACAGAATAAGTAATTTAAGCTTAAAAACTGTCTCTGTTGACTTTTGTTATTTTTAAGTTTCCAAAAAAAAAAAAAAAAGAAGAAGAAGAAGAAACAATAGGCATAGAACACAGCAGAGCGAGGCTAGCCTGTGCTGCTATCATGCGCTGTCAGAAGGAGTATCTAGGTTCAACTGAAGCATGAACGGATTGGGACTGTGACAGTACTTAAAAAGTTATTTTAGTTTCGTGATTCTCAACCTTTGTTGGCTAGAAGAATCACGTGGGCATTCCTACAATGTAGATCCAAAGACTGCAATCTCAGAGGCTGAGATTTATTTGATCTGGGATAAGGCACAGATATCACCATGATGAACAGTACACACAAATCTAATGAATCTAATGGACACTGAACAACGCTGTGAGAGTCTGAATGAAAAATAAGAAGGACTTTAACGTGGGGGTGGCAGTAGAAATGAAAAGAAGACAATGAACTGAGGGAATATTTTGAAGGCTCAACTATAAAGTTTGAGCAACTAAATGCAAATACCTGAGGAAAGCAGACTCTTGAGTACTTCTAACATCTCAAGCCTTGGTAAAGAAGAGAATGTTCATTTTCTTAAATACAATAAAAATGTAAAGAGAACTACATTTGAGAGCTGGGAGTTAAATTTTTCTATAAAAGAGCTAGAATTAAAGATGGCACAAGGAAAGTGAAACAGAGACGCTCACTGAGTATTTGCTTTAGGGTCAGGGAGAGTGATGGGAATCAGAGATTGGATTCAGCAATTGGCAATCATTTGGAAATAATGAACAAGTAAAAATGTAAAAGTGGATGAAGGAAGTGAAGGGTTCAAAGAATCTATTACTGGCAAGGGAATGGGGGAATGAGGAAGGACAGAAGTTTGTACCTTACCATGATACTCATGTTTTCCCAGAGAAGTGACCCTTTGAATAAATTAGAAAGGAGAGAAGGGATTAATTTTGGGAAGTGGAAAAAAAACAAGTACAATGTAAGGAGAGGCCACAGCTCCTAGGAAAGCCCAGAGACAGAGGAGTAGGAAAAGCCTCTGCCTGAAATTACCTCCAGGGGAGATGTGACCCAAGGTATAGCAAGAGATTACATTCTGAAGTGTTTTGTCTTTGTAGACCAAGTTAAAAATTTTTTTTTTTCTTTAGGATAAGAGCAGTGAGAAGCCACAGGAGGTTTCTAAAGGAAGGAACATCCAAGAATAGTTGCTAAAGACCTGCAATAAGATGTTGTCTGCATTTCAAGCAGGTATGAACAACACCATCAATGCCAGGCTGCAGTGGTATCATTAAGATGCCACCCTGCTAACCCTGACACCACGCTCACTGTTTTACCTTGGAGAAATTACTTAATTCAGTGTTTCTCAACTTTGGTTTCATATTAGAATAAACTAAGGGGCTTTAGAAATATCAATGCCTGCCCCCACCTTCCGGACAGTCTAAACTCAAGCTCTAGTGGCATCTGTAAAACAACTGGTGTTTATAATGTGTGTCCTGACTGAGATCCATTGACTGTCACTCAATGTTTTAATTTTCTTATCTTTGAAAATAAGCTGGTAATCATAGGACGAGAACCTTGGAAATTCTGGGAGAGCATGATACGCAATGGTCTGAATTCACGCAGCATGGAGCCGAGCACGCAGTAAGAACGAAATGGGTATCAGCTATGCACACATCTCTTCTAAGTAGCAGATCCATGAGAACAGATTTTTTCTTTCAACTCTCAATTGTCATACAATGGTTCTTTTCCATTAACCAGTTACAAAGGTCTGCTGTATCGATATCTGATGAGGGTTCCTGCTTTCTGCTTATAGGCACAGTAAAAGTGCGTTTGCATCATGTTTTCCAAAGGTGTGTCTTAAGAAAATCATTTATGTTGCTTTTTGCATTCTTTCTGAATACAAATTCCTTTTCTCCTCCCCCTCCCCTATCAAGCAACCTTTCTCATCACCATTAGCATTAAAAAAGAAAACAAATAAAGCAAAAAGAAAAAAAAACAAAATACCTAATGACAACCACAATAACAACAACAAAACCCTCATTTAAAGGAAGGATAAACCTTCAAATGAACGTGTAAGTGAAATTTTTTAATGTTGACCATAGTTACATTGATACCTCTCTTTAAAACATGAAATAAATTTGGCTACACAGAATAACTGTAGAATCAAAATTTTAAGTAACACCACTGCATTCCCTATAGAAGTCCCTAACAAGAAACAGTGCTCAATATCGTCTGCCTGAATGAAGCTACCTCTGCTCCCCATTCTTGAATCCTTAGGCGATATGTGACTTTGAACTTGGTGGTCTGAGTGAAGCTTGGGTCATAGCAGGCTGCGTTTCACTGCCTGACTTTGACTCCTGTGTAGATTCGCTGCTAAGAGGCTGCAATCCCATTTTTAGATTTCTCATTATTATTTATCACATATTATGATCCATCATCTCTTTAGCGTTTGACGATGATTTATTTTCCATTATTTTGTGTTTCCTCAAATGTCCTCTAGTTAAGTCACGTAGGCCTACCTAGTAAGTTTCTTGGGGTCAGAGACAGTGTTTTCAGGTTGAAGCTGGGGTTATAGAGCTGGTCACAACAGAATCATTATTTCAGAAAGCATACAAGCCCTATGTTTAATTTATTATTTTGTTCTTAATAGTTTTTCTTAATGATGTTGGTACATGTCTTCTCCAATGAATAAAAGATGCCAGCATATAACACAATTTAAAATGATCGTAATGCCAAGCAGAGCTTCACTTTGGTTCATCACCATCTTTGGTCATTTCAAGCCCATGAAAATGCTGAGTTACATTCCTTTCAGCACAATGCTTAGTCACAAACATAACTGGCAAATCGTTATGTCAATTAAAAGCTAAATCAAAAGTGAAAAAAAGGTGCTCAAATATAAAAATGTAAAAAAAATGCAAAAATAAATTTTATCACTTAACGCACAGTTATATTAAATATTAAATATTTTGATTTTCTAATGTATCTCTGATGTGCACTAGGTTTCAATGCACCAAAATATGAACACTAGCACTTTATTAAAAAGTATGTTAAAATACACCGTTTATTTAACAGTAACGGTTATTTTTTACTTGGCCTGGAAAAAAGATAGTGCCGTCTTTTTTTTCAGTAACATCACCTGCTAGGAGGAGCACAATTAACCACCTCCAGCTTCCAAAATTATGCCTTATTGTTCCAAAGTACAAAAATTCTCAGTGCGATTAACATGAACTGTTTTTATTAATAATGCTTAGTTGAGTTCCACGGCAAGCACCAAGACATTGTTTTAAGAGTGCGCTGAAAGAAATAATTATTTTTTTCTCAAAAATACTGTGCTGTCTACAGGACACTCACTTTGGAATATTTAATGCAGGTTTGTCTGAATCCAGTTTGACCTAAATGGCTTGGTAAACTGAAGTGAGGGGAAAAAAAAAAAGCTGCTTCTCCTCTCTAGGACATTGAAATGTTCCCATCAAACAACTTCTAAATACATGGGTCAAAAAATAACACTGCAGTGGCTAAGGTAAATTCTGCCCGCAGGGGAAAATGAATTAACATTTAACGGGGAACTTAAGTGCCAGGCACTTAACAGATTCTATTTCATCTAAGTCTGAGGATGACTATGTAAGTTAAATGCAAGGAACTCCATTTTTAAAATAAGGGAAACAAACTCTCCACAATGTAAGTAGCTTGCCCATCTTCACTCAGCTGGCCACCCAGCCAGCAGCCACTTCAGAACCAAAAACTACTCCTCCAACCACAAAGGCCTCTGCTCAGCAGACAACTCTGGGCCAACTTGCCAGTTCTACTCTTGATAAGAGGTAAATGTTTTCCTGCTGTATCCTGTATTTGCAAGACATTTTTCAAGTGACTTGAATTTGTAAAAATTCACCCAAGAAGTACCATGTGTTTTGTTTCATTCTGCTCAAGGTTTTAAATCTTAATAAGTTCACAAACTCAGAATGGAAAACTTTTCTCCTGGTATCTTCTACTAGATATTTTGAGGTCATGACCAACACGGGTGTTCTTTGTTATCTTTAGAATGATACTGTATCCAAATGTAGTCACAAAGTTGCAGAATGTTCAGGTTGAAAGAGACCTTAGAGATCACTGGATCTGAAACCCTAAATTTACATGCAAGGAAATTGGAAGCTGAGCTCACTGAGGAGAAATAACTCCCTCACAGTGGGTCTCAATCTGGTCAAAGAGCTAATTAGTGTAAGAACCAGGATGAAAACCCAGGTTTCAGAACACTTGACTTTGGTGGTCTTTCAACTGTATTATAAGCAAGGCTATAACTGAAGAGTTATTTTACTCATCTCTTTGTATTTCTGTAAATTCTTGAAGATACCTGCTCCACTTAATTAAGTTATAACACTCCTTAAAATAATGAGCCAAATTTAACTCGTTTCTAACTTAGGAATTGAAATTGGAGTTCTAAATTGTGCCCTGTGTGCTTGTGTATTTCGCAGTTGAAGTAACCTAATTACTAAAGGAGTCTTATTGTTTTTACCAGGCTGAAAATTGACTTGAGTTGATTTCAATGTTATCCACTTAAGCCATGTTTTCTTCAGTCAATTGATATTTAATTATTACGACTTGCCTTATCAATCTCATTGTCCTAAAAAGCTCCGATATATGTAAAGCACACTGAGCTAGGAGAATAAAAAGGTGCTTTCTGTTACAAAAAGGGAAAAGGAACCTAAATCTATTCCATCTCTGCAAAAACTAGGACTATGAGAAATAACTGCATTTTTATGTCCAAATACATTTACCTACTAATACTTTTGTTCTGTTAGTGAAGAATGCATTTTTATTTCTTTTCTCTACAGATACCAAATTGCATTATAAAACAAATATTCTCACCGTGCACAATTGAATATTACTAATTTCTCACTTACACAGGCTTCTTAAACATCTGATACACTTTTTTATCCCCTCTATGAGCAATTGCATTGCAAATTGAGCTGTTATACTGATTCATGCTTAGGCCAGCGAAAAAGGGCAGTTAAGTGGCTCTGAATCTTTCGTAAATGCCACAGAAAGGATTTCAGTCAGTGCTTGCCCCCAACCCTGCTATTCTGCTTCATGATGCATCATTACATACTGAGGTTGGCTCTTGTGCAAGTCAGCACAAAAAAGGATTGCATAGTGTATGTTGGCCCTTTGCTTCAATTAGCCATGTCGCTTTTGATTTGTTATATTATGGACTACGTTTCAAGACTTCTTAACATTCACAGCTGTGGCACAAATATACTAAGCCGTCCCCAGAGGTTTGGTATTTTGTCATCATACCCTGAGCATTTCAAACATTTTTTTTTTACATAAAATCATTTTTCAAATTAAAACATTCTATTGGATTGACTGGGTGACATTGGTTAATAACATATATTTCAAGTATAGAGTTCTATAACGAATAATCTGTGTATAGTATTGTGTGCTCACCAGCCAACGTCAAGGCTCCTTCTGTCACCATATTTTGGCCTTTTACCCTTTTCTTCCTCCACTCAACTCCTTTCCCCTCTGACAACTAGCACACTCTTGTCTGTGTTTATGAGTTGGTTTGCTTTGTTTGTTCTTTTGTTGGTACAATTTACTACCCACTTAAGAGTGAAATGACATAGTTCATGTCCTTTTCTTTTTCTCCACATTCTTTCCAACATATTTTTTCAGAAATTTAAATTTATGTAAGAATTTATCACATATTAATAAGTTTTTAATAGAGGAGATAAAGGTATGGATTTTCAGAAAAAAAACATAAAATAATGCTTGAAAGGGAAATTAATTCATGATACCCATTCTAATGAGTATGTTTATATGTTGTCATTTTTTGGTCGAATTTTTCATAGGAGTTATTACCTTATGAACTCATTATGAAACTAAACAAAAATATATTTAAATATGAAATAACCTTAAATAGGATACAGTCTAATAATTTTTTCCATTCTTATTGGTATTCTAACATCTAGGTACAGTGATCAGTTCAGATTTTGCCTAAATCCCTTAATTGATGAAGAATTCTCTGCCATCAGGGATGGTTACAATCATCAGATTATTCCCTATATTTCCTAGAAAATTCTACATGTGGTTTCATTTATTGACCCAAAAATATAACCTAGAAATACTAACTGAAGCAGCAATGTATGTACTAAATACATTTGCCTAATATACTCTGGGTAGGTAGTCTCGTATTTTATTAGTCTCAATCTGCCAGGAAGAACCCAATACAATTTTTCTATTTCAATAGATTCATGTCTTAAATATTTCATGAGTGACAACTCTAGGCTCTCGGACAATTCCTTGCTATATGAAAGACAATAAAATATAGTATTTGTCCTCACAGAGTTTGTTGCCTTGTGGGAAGATAAAAATGAGTAAGAGTAGGGCATACCACTTGAGAGAATAGGTAGAATATGGAATCAAAAAGACCTGAATTCAAGTTCAAGTTATGCTATATACTTGCTGAATAATCCGAAACGTATGTAAGTGTTTGGTGTGTTCAGGCATGTGTGTATGTGATAGAAGAGATAATGTATTTAAAGTGCTTAGCAAAGTTGGACTTAGGCGAGACAGGTGATCAGCAGAGAAGTTAAAGAGGTCGATGAGAAAATCATCTACGTTACAAAATTCAGGAACTAAAGTATGAGAGTGACCATTTTGTGACATTGGGCATGGAGAAAAGAGGCAGCATTTAAGTGGTTTTAGGTTTTGTGATACATGTAGGCTGAAATGGTGTTTTGAAACATATTAGCTACTAATACAAGAAAATTAGTAATGTTTGTTTTACATACAGTAGAGAGAGTATCTATCATTTGGGGGGGCAAATTTTGATTTTTAGAAGAAAAAAATGTGAGAAGTTTCAAATCACAGAAAATGAAAATTTGGGTATATTAATTATTTTTTAAATAGGAAATAGGGAGAATATTTCATGAAAAAGTAAATATGTAAATGGCTATTGAGGCAGGTCTAAGAACAAACTGTCCTGAAAATAGAGTCATTTAAAAATGGCTGGGTTTAAAGTAGTTCAGAATTGCTTACATAAAGACTATTTTTTTAATTTTATAGTCACGTTATAGCTTTAAAATATTGTTAAATTGCATTTTTGAGATTAAAAAGCAAATAGAAATGTATTTTCTTCATTGACCTATCTATTGTCTAAGTAGTCACAAATCACATAAATTTAGAATGACCCATAGCCACTACTGTACTTGCACATATAGAAAATAAATAAAAAAGGTAACTTCTTGGTGTCAGATTTAAGATCCCAATAATTTAGTGCCCAATATTATTAAAATTATTATTAATTATTAAAAGAAGATTCTCTCTCTCCCCCCTCGCTCCCTCCCTCCCTCTGTTTGTGTGTGTATGTATCTTGTTCTCACACCGCTCTCTTATTCTTTAACCCAACTTAGTTCCTTTGTGTGCAGTTAAAATAGGTTGTTGTCTGATTGAGGATATTACGGGCAATCAATCATATGGAGAAAAGAGAAGTACTTAATGATTCCTGAGCAAGCTCCACTTTGGCTGGAATTATTTGTACAAGACAATGGTGTGGCCTTTCCATTTTTGCCCATGGAGGGGTGCTGCTAGTGAGAAATTAAAGGACAAAAGCATAAAATGTGAAACCTTTTATGTTCCTAAGAGGTAAAATAATTTCAACTTACAGATCAAGACAGGGTAAGGCAAGGAAATCTTTATAAATGTGTTTTTCTCCCTCAGTAGTATTCATAGCACTAAAGTATTTATAAGATGTTAAATTACATACTTAAAAGATATCAAATTAAAATGGGAAACAATTTTCTTACATATTTGAATCCACTTCCAGAACTAATGTAGACACTCCTCAGATGTGTGTATATCAATTCAGCCATTAATGGGAGCTGACATGGCATCATTCAGGTCAGTTCACTGCAATGGTGCTGATTGTACCAGTTGCATCTGGGAAATATGAACAGATCCAGTGACTTAAAAGTAGGTTTGCCTGAATAACCTTCCACAGCTCTTCCCAAAATAACGATTCAATGCAAATACATGAAGTCCTGAATGAAAAGTGCTTTCAACAATATGAACTCTTGATAAAAGAAGGAAAGAAAAATATTTCACTCTTGTAAAGAAAGCCATCAGAGGAACACAATTTATCTGGCATGCAGTAACACTCTATAAAAGTGTGTCAAATGAATGAATGAAAAGCTCGTTATATGACTAATCCTAAAGCAATGCCTATTTGCAATCAGTATGGTGGACCACACACCCAATTAGACCTAGTTGCAACTATGTAGTTATTGTGGTACTTTGCTACTACTGCATGATTATTCATTTCAAGAAAAAAAATCCCCACAAAAACAGAAATACCCTCATTCAATAATTTTTCTTGACTGGGTATGATTATTTAAATAATTGCACTATAGACATATATGTACATCCTGATCATAGTCACTGTATATGATATATAGGTATATGGCCAGAAATCACATTCTTCCTATGTGATTCCAAGTTAGAATAGATAAATACCTGGCAGGCAGAGTGAAGACATCAGGCTTGTGATAGGCATATTGTTTTGGAGAGAAAGAGTGGTACAAGTATTTTCTAATTTGTCCCCGTTCTTGCCTGTCCTGCATCCAACTTCATGGCTGCACAAATGACTGGAAGCCTTGTTAACTAACAGAAGCCCAAAGTTCATCCCTTGTTGCTTTATTGCAAAACTCAGAAAAGGAGGTAACGCACAGAGCAGAGAGCCAATCCCCTTTCACAGACTTCTACACTAGCTTTTTTCATGTTGTTGCTCTAGAAGCTGAGTGTTAACTAGCTTCACTGTTGCCCAGAAAATGTTACAGACTTCTTTTCTCTTTCTGCAACTCTTATTTTTGATTCATTACTTCCCTGGACCCTACCACAATTTTGTAACACCTAATTTCAATAATAACTGTTTCATCCATAATTCTTAGCGTGGTTCTCATTTACCGATTTTATCTAGTCCAAGGTGGCTCCAAAGATTGCTCCCATCCTTCATGCTGCAGTGTGACTGGGGACTCCCTTATCAGGTAGTGGGGACTATTCCTCTACTCTCTTGATTCAGAGCTAGGGACTGAGGTCCATGGCTGCTTTATCAACACTATTTGGCACAAGGGATATGCTCTTCTGGTTCCAGCACTTAAAATGCGTGCTCCAGGGAAACAAATCTCTGTATAAAAATTCTTACTCCCCAGAAATCTCTGGGTTGTGTTGAAGGCCAAGTTAACCTATGAAAATGTGGCTCTGAACCCAAGAGATGATCTGGCTGTTCTATGTTTTTCCAGCCTTCCCAGTTGAGGCTTGTGAGAAATAAAAAAACTAAAACAATCTAGTAAGCAGTTTGATGTCCTTTATCCATGGATTGGGGGAGCACATTGCCTCACAAGCAGTGGAGCACTCTTTCAGGGGGATTTGGGCCAAGAGCAAATTTTATTAAATGTTAGAGGTATTAAGAATCAACATGGAAACAGGGCATAATTGGCTAGGTGGTCCAGGATATTAACGTAAGCTTAGTAGGTTCTATTTGCTAGGATGAGCTAAACTAGCTAAAGCCAAGTTGGGGAACTATTATTGGTCTATGTTAGGTTTCCTTAACAGTGAGGTGTTTCTTTTAAGTATAGGCTGACAGGTTTACAGGACAGAGAGGAGCCTCAGTGAAGTGGTTATTGCCTAGAAATTTACTTTGATAGTATTGGTTCTTATAACAATTAGACAAATAAAATTCTTCCTTTACTACTTACTGTATTTTTTTAAGTTTGCATATTTACTAAATCTTTCTGAGTTTTTGTATTCTGGTGTGTAAAATAGAATATATAAAGTGTAGTTTCAGAGTGTTCCTCTCTCTCTCTCTCTCTCTTTTTAGAATCTTATGCCAAGGAGTCTGATGTCTCAAAATTCTCAGTGAAGACAAATTCTCTTTGTCCCTTAACTTCCACTGTACCTCCAGCCTCATCTTCCTTTGCCTTACTCAAGACATTTTTTTTTTTTACCTTTCCTTAATATCTTCATTTAGGATACTTGTCCACTAATTCAGTATAGCTTAACACTGTGTCTACTTTTCTCTAATTATAAAAACATACTACATCCCAAGTTTTTTTTGACTGACATATTCTTATACAATGATAACTAAAATAAATTGAGTAATTATTATGCAAGAAGATTGTCTTCAGATATTTGCATTTTAATTTATTTAACAATCTAAGTGCAGATGTTATTAATATACCTATTTTATAGATGGGGGTTTCAGGAGGAGAGAGGGAGACTAACTTGCTATAAGTCAGAAAGGTAGAACGGGACAGAGTTCTTTAGACAAATCAAGTTAAAATGTCCAAACAATATTCCCTTTCTGAGAACAAGTTTTAACACTTTTAATAAGTGAGCCAAAATTAGCATTTTGTTCATTATGTGACTGTTCCTCAAAATGGGCTCTATAATTAACTATACCAAATTTTTCCTGAATGCTTCTTAAATTACAGATTCTTGGGCCTCCATATTTGACATGGGAATGAGGGGCTCTGGAATTGGAGTGCAGGAATCTGAAACTTCAAAATTTTTCTCAGTGATTCCTGGTGTAAGAAAGTTTGCGAGTCTTTGTTTTATGCCTGTAATAAAATAGAGTTGGTTCACAGAGTGTTCTTAACTATTTAATATCTATCTGCATCTGGTTTTTAAATTTAAAAAGACCCAGGTTTATGAAAATAAATACCATAGAGTCTGCCTTGTGTTACCTGCCACATTCTCACTCATCTCACTATGATTCTGATGTGCTTTCTGCTCCAACATTTCCTATAATTTTCTACAATTATTGACATTTCAAGGTGAAAGTAAGTCAATTAATCACCTTTCTCATAATATTTTAATATTTAGCAATATTTTAAAAAGAGAATTCTTAAGGGTTGAGTTTTGTCCGACCCTCAATTCCATATGTTGAAGTCCTAATCCCCAGTTCCTCAGAATATGATTGAGTTTACAGATAGACCTTGGAAGGAGTAATTCATATGTGGAATATAAAACTTAAAAAGATAATGAACAGGTAAGATAAACAAACAAAAACTCAGACACAGACAACAAACACTATGGTAGTTACAGGAGGGTAAAAGAGTGTGGGAGGAGGTAGTAAAAAGTAAAGAAGGTCAAATACATGATGGAAAGAAATTTGATATTCGGTGGTAAACATACAATGCAATACACAGATGATGTATTATAGAATTCTATACTTGAAACCTACATAATTTTATTAACCAATGTCACCTCAATAAATTTAATAATAAAAATGTTAATAAAACTCAAACAAACAAAAGTAAATGTATTGAAGTGTCATATAAATGCAATAACTACAATTTGATTTGAAAAAGATATTTTGCCACATCAAAATTTTCATGATGTGGGCAAAAATAGGCATCAAATTACCTTTACCATCTTGGATTTATGTTTAAAAGTATGGGAAAAAATTACAAATTTGTTCAAATTTAAATAAAATGTGGAATTTCATAGACCAAGAAAGTAAAAATTTTAAAGTAAATTATTTTCAATTCTGTTCAATTACAAAAAGTAGTTTATTTATTCCTCTACACAGGATTTTGATGGAATAATGTCACTTAATGAATTCTTCCATAAATGCCTTCCTGTAGCTAGGAACAATTTGGAAACAAAGGATGCAATAAAATTTTAATATGTGTTACTAATTAAGGATGTACTCATGTAGTCTGTTTCTGTAAAGAGCTGGTATAAACACTGTGTTACCTTAGGAAGATAGCAATTTAACCAAATGAATATGAATTACTACAGTGTTATCAAAAAAACTGCCTTGTGTCACAAACATTTTAGCCGGACTTCAAGGTTAGTTCATCCATGTGTAATGCTATGCACATCCAAGTGTAGTCTCTTTAAATTCCTTAAAACAGCAGTCATTGTTTTATTTTATACTTTTTAAATTTTCCAAATTGTCTTTTTTTTCTTTTTTTTATTATTGTTCAAGTTCAGTTGTCTCCATTTTCTCCTGCCCTATCCACCCCTCACCTCCCACCCTCAATCTTAGCCCCATCTGGCTGTGTCCTTTATACCTGTTCCTTGACGACCCTTCCCCTTCTTTCCCTTGTTATCTCCCTCCTGCCTCCCATCTGATTATCGTCAGTGTGTTCTTTATTTCATTGTCTCTGGTTATATATTGCTTGCTGTTTTTTTGATTAGGTTCCACTTATAGGTGAGATTGCATGGTATTTGTCTTTTACTGTCTGGCCTGTTTCACTTATCATAATGCTCTCTAGATTCATCCATGCTGTTGCAAAGGGTAGCAGCTCTTTCTTTTTTCCTGCTGAGTAGTATTCCACTATGTAAATGTGCCATGGATTTTTTATCCACTCATTTAATATTG
Organism: Mormoops blainvillei; assembly: GCA_004026545.1. Lineage (NCBI taxonomy): Eukaryota > Metazoa > Chordata > Mammalia > Chiroptera > Mormoopidae > Mormoops > Mormoops blainvillei. Next base: position 14,552 of record PVJD01006182.1, read on the forward strand.
GGTACTTAGGTTGCTTCCAACTCTTGGCTATTGTAGATTGTGTTGCTATGAACGTTGGGGTGTATATGTTCTTTCGAATTGGTGTTTTGGGATTCTTAAGGTATTATCTCAGCAGTAGAATTGCCAGGACAAAAGGTGGTTCCATTTTTAGTTTTTTGATGAAATTCTATACTCTTTTCCACAGTGGCTGCACCAGTCTGCATCCCCACCAACAGTGTACTAGGGGTTCCCGGTTCTCCACATCCTCACCTGCTCTTGTTCTTTGTTGATTTGTTTATCATGGCCATTCAGGCTGATGTGAAGTGGTATCTCATTGTGGTTCTAATTTGCATCTCTCTGATGGCTAGTGATGCTGAGCATCCTTTCATAGGTCTCTGGATCCTCTGTATGTTCTCCTTGGAGAAGTGTCTGTTCAGGTCCATTTTTTAATGGGAAAAAATTGTCTTTTATGTGTACCTTTTATGTTTAGCCTGTGGTGATTTAAACATTTTAGGGAGAGGAAAGAGGTAGAAAGCAGGAAGTATATATAATGGTTTTTATGGAATTCTGTTTAATATAAGGATTAAATTAGAGAAAAAGTAAAAGTAAACAATGCATTTTTAAAGTAGTATAATCAACAGGATCTGTCCTAAAATTGTTTTTATTCTATCAAATACTTAGTATGTGTATGATCATATACCCTACACATCAAACACATAGAACATCCACTAAAAGATTAAATTCTCTTATACTTTTGTAAAACTATTTCTTAAGAGATAATTAATAAAAATTTTCTCAGACTTCTGGAATTTTGATCATTTATGGAACATCCAGAATTAATCTTATAATATTTCCTCTTTTTATACATGTATGTCTATGTTTAATAACTACAGAAAAAATAGTAATTTTTGCTTTAAAATAATTTTAATAATATTAAAATTAATGCTGATATGTACTGTCTTAGCCAATATACAATACTGGTTTTAAGAATATTTGATACATCCTCTAATCTAGACAAAGTTTACAATCCATAGAAATTTAAATGTTTCCTGATTATTAAAAGGATGAATTATTATTAGGAAATAACCCTTCTTTGTTTCCACAGCTGAGGTTATTTCTCCAGGTAACAATTTCTGATGTCACATCTATGCTGGGTTCAGAATCTGTTATGCTCTCTGCTCTTTCTACTTCCCTTTCCCCATGCAAACCAATTTTCTCCCATCGCCTGTCTGACAAACCAAACGTGCTGTTAGTCATTTGATGCTAATTGTGGTGAACAATAAAGAGATTCCCTAAGTTTCATTATTATAAAAATATTTAAAAATAACTTCTGTTGATACCTATTTGTGTATTTTGTTGTATTGAATCTTATTCTATTTTTAATCTGGATCAAATATATGTGTTTTTCCTCAGTAACATAAAAATGCATACTACTTGAGAATCATAATTTATACCTATATGAATTAATATTTTAGCCTCCTAAAATAGTGTATAGCATGGTCTTGTGTTAAAAAATATTCAAAAAGATATATAAATAAATAACTAAATTGATGCAAATAAATGCTGCATATAAAAACAGATAAAAGTATTCAGTATAAATTTTATTTAGTTCTAGACCTATCACTTATATGGATATATATACATGTATATGATATATATGTGTATTCATACATTAAAATATGAACACTAACATAAGATTGTGTTTCAAATTTATTAAACGTTATCTCAAAACATTTCCATCGTTTTCCTTATTGTTAATGTTGGATTAATGAGTCTTTGAAAATTGTTAAACTTACCTGTGTTGTAAAAGAGAAAATGTTGTTTGTATGACTATCATCATCAAAAATTATATTTTTAGTATCTAATATGTCAAATATAACTCACTGAGGAAGTTAGATAAGGAATGAATTAATATTGTGATCTATTTCTCTATCTGTCCCTGTATCTTCTACTTTGATCCCTTCATCTATCTATCCATTAATCAACAGATGGTGTGTGTGTGTGTGTGTGTGTCTATATATATATATATATATATATATATATATATATATATATAATTTATTTATTTTTCTGCAGGAAAAATAAATTGGTTCAAGAAAAAAAAGACTTTTGGGGGAACTTTTACAGCATACTGGCATATATATTTTTTCTTCCTCTATTTTTTTAACTTTTAGACTCTAGGGAAGACAGATATTGAATTGACAACACATGCACTTCAGGGATCAAGACATAACTAAGTTGGATTACATGTCCCCAGAGAGTGGGTTGATTATTTAATTTGATTACCTTTCAGCTTGAATCTTCTGATTCATGTTACCTAAATTAATCTTTCCTGATGGGCAGCTCCCTTGGCCTTAATCACACTGTTTGTACTGCCAAAATTATATACTTAAAAACTCCACCGTTTTAAATATCAAATTATTAATTTTATTTTGAAAAATCTTGTAACTCTGATTTTTCTCTAACCTAGAGTGATTATTTGAAATTGCCTCATTTTAAGGCTTATTAATTAAAATATTTTCACTAATTAATACACTCAGCAATGAATAGCCCTGTTATATTTCAAATATACTCAGATGATTTTTAATCTTGAAAACCATAAGTTATTCTTTCAACTCTTATTTATTGAATTTATTGAGCAATAACTACATTTCATGCACTGTGGTTTTGTTTTTGGATTTTTTTTATTTAATTAAATTTAGGAATTTCTTAATCATTCCTTTGTCTAAAATTCATCTGAATAAAATGTCTTGGCATATGAAAATGCACCCAACATAATAGTATCCCCTTCCTGGGTTGCACTAGCATATGTACATTATTTTGGTAATCTGCATTCTCAACTGCACGAATTTCAAGTCTTTTAAGAACTAGAAAACTGAAAAGCTTTTTGTCTATGTGACTTCCTCAAATCCATAGACACAAAGAAGGAAACCCAAAGTAAAACTTACATTGTGAATTTCCATCTTGTTACAGGGAGTAGTTTAATATATATAGTTTGCTATACTAGAAGTGGAGATCTGTACATAGACTATTTTCCTATGCCACAGTACTTTAAATTTTATATGTTTCATCTAGTTTATCCTTATTTTATTGAGGTTTGAAATTTTTCTAAGAGTAACTATACTTTTAGGGGAGTTACTATGTAATGGTAAGAGATATTATATAGAGGTACTACTTTTATTTAAGGTTATTAAGCTTTCAGTTATTTTGAAAATAAAAATGGCTTTTACAATGTCTTAAAATTATGAGAAATTTATCAGAAAATAAGATGCTATGTAAATTCCAAAATGTTTCTAATAAAGCTTTTACTTAGGGGCTTGCTAAGAAATAAAAGTGTAGCAGAAATATATTAAGGCCTTAAAAAGATTTAATATGAAAGATGGGATTCATACAAAAAAAGGGAACAAATAACCCCATTACAATTGTTTCATCTCAGGCTTCTCAAAAAGAAGTACTGAGAGGCAATATTTCACTTTAAACACAAGTATTTGGGCCTCTTCATACCGAAATTTTACCTTTTCAGAGGTCCTTGAATTTCAGAGTCTACCCTGTGTTATTCTGTCGACTCTTACTTTCTGAACAAAGACAGGCTGTTATAAATGTCTGCTACAAATATTTCGCTGATAAATCAATGTGTAATTTTAAAGTACCCTACTATACTGGATTGATAAGGGACTCCTGATGGAACCCCTTCCAACACTTCCCAAACATAATGAAGAAAAATAATTATGAAAGATTTTGCTCAGGTAACATTTGCTATGTTCAAGGTTCTGAGTATCTGAAGTGTGTTCATACCAATGTCATGAATAAATTTAGGTGCAAATGTTAATAATACAATAGTAAACAAAAGCAATCAAAAAATCACTCTGGAAATATTTTAGGCCAATAATCAATAAAGTAGTAGGTCGATAAAACTTTGGAGGTATTAGTCTGATAATCAGGTGCTATAAAGGCGAGAGGAGTTATATGAAGTTGAATGATCAATAAAGAACCCCAGTCCAAGCAGTTACTGCAGAAGTGGTATTAAGCATGTTCCTGATCTTCATGTATCTTAGTTTAACCAGCTAAAATATGGGTAGGATGATCACACTTACCTCTTAAATTTATTGCAAGGAATAAACACATTCAAGTACAGAATAGTAAGAACTCAATAAAGATTAGCTATGAAAATATTTATGTTTTACTTAAATAGAATTGAGACATTAAGTGCACATATATTGAAGCCTATATAAACCTGTAGTGACTTAAATTAAATTTAGATACAACTTTTTTTTTTCCTGCTAGACATCATAAAAAAAAAAATCCACAATTGTTCTTAAAGTTGTAAGATTGGCAGTGCTGTGGTGGCTAAGTAATGCCAGGTTTGAAGAGCAGACTCTGAAACTGAGGTACACTGTTTCAAAAGAGCCAAAAGATGAGGAGACACAAAATTTCAGGTGATGCCCAAAGTCAAAGCTAAGAAGTTGAATTTGGTCAGTAAGCTCAAGAAAATAGTAGGGTCATGAATAATTTTAAAAATCTAAGCGTCAGAAACCCAGTACACAATATGATACACTGATAAGTAAAATCAGATAGAAAAAAAATGGTTTTAAATGTTTACTCTGAATTAGATTCGAGACTTGAAACTCCTTTTCATTAGTAGCCTAGTTTGCAGTATCTGTGTAGATCCATTTTTAACATTAATGATTAATGATTGTATAGCTAATGTCAAAGGCGATTTGCCCCATTGTTCTCTCTGCTCCGTGCTTGCTTTAAAAGTCTAAGCATCATCTTTACTTGTAACCTTTGATGTACAAATTATATTATAGGTGGTCTTTTATTATAATTCAATTATAATCTATTTAAAACATAGGTATGTTATAAATATTAAAGTGAAATACGTTAGCCATGTTTCATGTCTGTAACATTTAAGGCAAACTTTCAGCATAATAGCGTAGATGACAGTGAAACTATTTTCTTGGTAGACCACAAACAGATGAATGAACTTATTTATAGATATATTTTCAATAAGACAATATTAAACAGATGTAGGTAAATAATATACTTAAAAAGAGTTAAATAGAGGGTCCCTTCTATTAGCACTGCCATATGCAAGTGGTTGATAGGACTAAGCCAGAAACAGCTAAGTAGAGGTTTAGGGGCTGACAGGGAAGTGCCTTACACATGCAGGGGTGGATGCAATGTACAGAAGGAGGCTGTAAGAGTTTCAGAGCCAGAGAGTTTAGACAGGTATTCTTGTGTTGTCACTTACTTTCTGAATGTGGTTGGGCACATCATTTAACTATGTGGTCCTGTCAGAAACCAAAGTGAAGAATCTAAAAGAAATAAATATTGGATTACTATTTGCTTGTTGTAGCGCTTTTTAGAATCGTGGAGAGAGATTTTTTAAATACAAACTGTGACATTTCTTATACTTTAAGTGCGGAGTAATTCATAAAATGAACAAAATATGTCTGTAGCACTTTCTTAATAGGAGATTTATGATATTAGATGGGTACAGAAAAGATGGAAAAGCAAATAAAGTTGACCCATTGTTAACAAAATTTAGGCATGCCCTTCAAATTTCTCCAAGCAAGTCTGAATAGCCATTCGCACTAGTACTATATGTAATGGAAATTATTTATGCTTGTGTTTTTGGTAGGTCAGTTTAAAAAAATACTGACATTAAATATTATATTTCAAGTTAAAGTGACACTTCATTAGTTTAAGTAGATTAGGATTCAAAATCTATTAAGATTCTTAAGAGAAACTGAGTCAATAGCAGAAATATTATATCCTATGTATCTTAAATACCCTACATATTTATAAGAAATTGGCTCATATGACATGGTGGCTGAGGAATTCTCCAGACCTGCAGTCAGCAAGCCTGAGACCCGGGAGAGCTGAGGTGTGGCTCCCAATCACGTCTACACGCCTAAGCGCCAGGACAGCACCGTAGGCATAGGTTACGGTCTGAAAGCTGGCAGGTTCAAGACCCCAAAGAAGTGATGTTTCAATTTAATTCTGAAGACAAGGGGGGAAAATGATGTCCCAGCTCAAAGCCTTCAGGTCGGAGAACTTCCCTCTTACCCAGGCTTTTTGTTCTAGTCAGGCCTTCAATCGATTGGAAGCAGCCCAGCCAAGTCAGGGAGAGCCATCTGCTGCCCTCAGTCTGCTGTTTCAAATGTTAACCTTATCCAGGAAAACTCTCACAGACACATATCCAGAATAATGTTTAGCCAAATGTCTGGGCACTCCTGTGCCTCAGTCAAGTTGACATGTAAAATTTAGTATCACATGTATGGGGAATATTTCTCTTCCTGTACTCCCTTTCTGTGTTTTCATAAAATTATTGTGTTAACAAATTAAAATTTTGCTTGTTTGTTTGTTTGCTCCTCAGGTCAGAAATAGTTGTTACTAATTCTAACTACATTAAAACTATGCCTTGCATGAGAATTATAAAAAACAAACTCCAACATTTTACTTTTGTGGAGAAGGTAGAAAATTGATAAAATTATAAGCTTTTACTTGGATTGTCATTTGTCATTGATAGGTAAAATATTATTTAATGAACAAATAATAATAATAATAACTTGTGTTAATTAGAAAATATAGAAATATGTTAACTGCCATCTAAATTTACTGGAATGTTATTAAATATGATATTTTGGGGTGACTATACACCCAGAAATATTAGCTCAGAAGGTACCAGGAAACTATAACTATATTTAGAATTCACTCCATACCTGGAAGTTTAATAATGTCTCTCTTTGTGAAGGGATTCTATCCTAAATAGATTAGAATAACAAAATATAATTTTAAAATACATCCTCAAGAAATGAGTATCAGTTTACTAACCTCTATACCTCTTGTTACCATGCTAATATTTTGGGAAAATCTTTCTCTCTTGAAGCCTGAGTTATATTAGCCTGGCACTATAATGCATGATTATCATACTTCTGAGTAAAGTAGTCACTCAAGAGAGATGACTCTGCTAATTTCAAGTTGATTGATAGAGATATATTTTATTATCTGTCTATATCTATGGGAACCACCACCTACACAATGCACCCTGGCTCTGTTGTAGATTGGTAGAATTTGGTGAACCATATTTTCCAATCTCAGATGTCTGCATACTTGTCTCACATGAGTTACGTACCAAAGTAAAAACGCAGGAACGCAACCCATGGACTATAAACAAGCACTCTAGTCATTGCCAAGGGCTGAAAAGAAGTGAATCTCTAATGAAAGTATAATAAGAATATATAATGAGGAAATTAATGAAGAGAGAAGATGGAAAACTTTTTTCTAAAATGCATGCTTTAGTAAGCTGATTTAATTCTTAGCCTATTCTATAAAATCACTACATTTATTATTATTAATTCAATAAAGTGTACCTTGGAGAAAGACCATTTATTTAATAGTTTAAATGAACTTTATTTTTCTCTTTTGTGACAGCAAAATGGCTGCCTTTTCATTTAACTCCTTGTATTGGCCTCTATGATAAACTCGCAGGTGAAATGACCTAGACATACTTAGTAAGTAATGGTTACAGGTAACTCTCTAAAGTGACATTTCATTTTAAACTTGATTTCCAAAGGAACAAATTTTGAGAAAGTTATTGAATGTTGACTAAGGATTCTGAAATCCTGATTTATAAATAACATTTTCTTAGATGCAGAAATTAGGAATTTCTCAATTATAAGAGCAGGAAAATGCAATCTAAAACCCTCAAAAAAATAACAAAATTATCAATGTAGAAAATGCTTTCCAGTATATAATAACACTGAAGAACCTAAAAACAAGCTCCTCTAATAAAAATCAAGCTCATCAAACACACACTCCCTTGTTCAAGCATTTATTAAAAGTTTTTGTAGGTATGACACTATAATTAATGCTTTCACAGGAATATATAGATGAAAGAAATAAAATACATAACCCTTAATTTCAGGCATCATAAAATTTATCTGTGTAGACTGTACAGAATACAAAAAGCATACCACATGATAAATATTAGATTGGTTCAGGATGTTAAATAAGTAATAATATTGACATTATTTAATGCTAATATAACTGCAAAATTAAAAAAAATCTTACATTTATTTAAACAAAAAATATTCAGATTTTGTGATTCCAGAAAGTAAATTTAGTTTTCTTTAATTCTAAAAATGTAAGATGGTTCACAGATCTTTCAATATAACAAGTAAAAGGCAAAAACAAACAAAAAAATACTGTAATCTCAAAGCATGATAGAATACATATGATAAAAGTTCAAATCCATCCTTGATATATTTATTTTTAAACTGGACATTATATTTAGCATAATAAAATATAATTTTATTATGCCAATAATTAATACTACATATAATCATGGTACACTAGAGAAATTTTAAATGAAATTAGGAATAGGCAAAGAATTGCCAGGATCATCACTATTACTTAGCTATATTCCTGCATGATATAATAAGAAAACATATTAAGAGTAAGTATTAGAGAAGGAAATGTTATTTTTAAAGACAAAATATTTCCCTATCAACCAACAAGTGCTAGTGAGGATGTAGAGAAAAGGGAACCCTTTTGCCCTGTTGGTGGGAATGAAGACTGGTGCAGCCACTGTGGAAAGCAGCATGGAGGTACCTCAAAAAATTAAATTGGATCTGCCTTTGAACCAGCTGTCCCACTTTTGGGAATATATCCAAAGAAACCCAAAACACTATTTCAAAAGAATATAAGCACCCCTATGTTCACTGCAGCATCATTTACAATCACCAAGATATGGAAACAGCCCAAGTGTCCATCAGTAGGTGAGAGGGTTAAACAACTATGGGACATTTACACAATGGAATGCTACTCAGCCATAAAAACAATTTTTTTTTTAAAGAAAGTTTTACCCTTTGCAGCAGTACAGATAAACCTCTAGAATATTAAGCTAAGTGAAATAAATCAGTCTGAGAAAGACAAATACCCTATGGGTTCACCCATATGTGTAATTCAATGAACAGTGTGAACTAACAAGCAAAATAGAGACTCATACATAGAGAGCAGATTGAGAGCAAAGGGGGGAGGGGAAGGGGATAGAGAGATTGAGCAAAAAGGAAAAAGGATTCATGGACATGGATAACAGTGTAGTGATAGTGTGGTGATGGGGGAGGACAGTATAAGGGGACTAAATGATAATGTAAAAAATACAATAAAGTTGCTCTGAAACACTGATTAGAAAAAAATAAAATAAAAATACAAAGCAATAACCTGTGAAAAATATTAAAATAAATGATTTAATTCATTAAGCACAATTGCAAAACAAATGTACATAGGTTAACAGGTAGCTTACTGTGTCTATTGCTGCATAACGATTTGTTCCCAGGTTTAGTTAAAATAACAAACACTTATTTCACAGTTGCTAAGAGTCAGAAATATAGAAGCTGCTTAGCTGGGTGACTTTAGCGAAGGTCTCTCAAGAGGTTGCAACCAAGCTGTCAATCTGGTTTACACCTGACTCCAGGCTGCATTAGAGTTGAAGTATGTTTTCTAAGCTCACTAGAGTAGCTGTTGACAGGGTTTAGTTCCTCACAACCTGCTTGAGAGAGGGCTAGAGAGGCAAAGAGCTCAAGGTGGAAGCTGCAGTCCAAATCCATCTGATAATTAATATACCATAATGTCTGTCATATGCCATTAGTCATACAGATCAACCATGGTACAATATGGTAGAATACTAAATAAGTGTCAGTGTCAGGAGTTAGGGGTCATTGCTGGACATTTTTGAGGATGCAGAGAAAACAATCGAAAAACAAGGTTACACAACCGTACACACAATTTAGGGCATAAGAAGTATTTTTATTTTATTTTATTTTATTTTATTTTTTTATTTTATTCTATACCTGTTCTCTAAAACCATTTCTACTAGCCACAAGTAACTAATATTTTTTTTAATTGCAGTACTACATCTGAAGTGCTAAAAAGCCACATGTGACTACTTGCTACCAAATTGAATGCACAGAAATATACACTATTTAACTTAACACAGAAAGATAATTTACATCGCATTCATGAGGTATGCAGAGAAAGCATTTCCAAATATGAAATGACTCAAGTTTTTGTAAAACATTTCTTGTGTGGTTCAACAGAATATAAGTGGAATGAAATTTTTAAAAGTGAGTCATGCTCACATTTTGTTTCATAGAACAGAACCTAGATATTGGAAGAATCCCTGGTCACAAAAATGAAAACTGATTTGAGCAGGCGGGTGATTAATTTAATAGAAAATAAACATTCCTTTGAAGGTATCACTCAATATCCAAATGCAAAGCTGAACTTCAGTTGTTGAGTGAATGATATTATGCAAAATAATAATCCAAATAATTAAGGTGATTTTTATTCCTATTATTATAGTTATTTGATTATAATTAACTAAAATATGAACTTTTTATTCAAGCTATTAAACCTAGATGCTATTTTGGAGCATGTCATCTGATCAACACCTCATTTTAAAACAGCATCATTGAATGTAATGAACTATTTATTGGTGGCCAAGAGAAATTACAGACTTAACTGAGAATAATACGTTATCAATAGGTCCTTATGTCAAATTACCTTTATATTTTGACAAGGTCAGTGTCTTTCTAAACAGTTATTTTAATACCATTAAAATCAACAATACTAAAGAACCTTACTTGTTACCATGCGAGTTTAATTGATTGCTTTCAATTTCAATTTCTTTGAGTGGTTTAGAATGCAAAGCAGAACAGCAGGGTGCTTCTGGTGCTGTGTATTCCTCAGAGGTACACATATGACGGTTGTCAGACCAATACGCAGAGAACTTCACCATTATTTTCTTTCCTGAACTAGGTTGCATTTTCTAGAGACATTAACTACAACCGAATATATTTTTATATGAAGAAAAACATCTTATATACTTCAGTTATGCCTGTGTGTGAAGATTTTGAAGATCATTAGTGAAGGAGAACAAGTGTGATCGAGGGAAAAGTGGTAGCATAGCTTTTATGGTACGACACCCAGCCAGCTGAACCACACAAGTCAGGGCAATAACATAGCTTTTAGCCTCATTTCCTACACCTTTCAAGGTGTCAGGAAACAAGGACCCTTGTGCTGTAAGTGAAAATGTCACAAACTAGCCCAGAAGTCAGCAGATGGTGAACCCTCAATACGATTTTTAAAATGATGTTGAATTACACTATGGAATCTTAGGTAGCCTAATACAAATGAGTCTTGTTTTGCCTTTTCTATCAATAAGGGTATACACATATTCATCAGTTTTTAAAACGAAATCACAATTACCATGTGATGGCTGTCGAAGAGCTGGCGCTCAGTGAATTTAATTATCTGTATTGTTTTGGAATATTATTCCCAATATGGGATAACCATTTTTGCTGAAAAAGACATTAGGTATCAGTAAGCTTTGAGTAATTACATTTGTTGGAGAAAAAAAAGATAAGCAGAGATGAGGCTAGGACTGCTGATCATGTCAAAATCTGCCTTTTCTTAGAGAAACCGAGAACTCCTGGGTAAATATGATGGGGATTTGAAAAATACTGCTTTTAATAAAATAAGAAACTGAGGATGGTTAAGATGACCTAGGGTTCATGGTCCTTCAGATTTGGGTTTTGACTTCTGCTCCAAAATTTATAATCTCTGTAATTTTACCAAAATTCATGTTTTCTAAGGAATTTCTTTTAATCTGTAAAATGAGGAAATATCCCCACTTAACTTACAAGATCATTGTGAGAAATAAATGAAATAATAATGCCTCATACTTAGCTGGGTCTCTTTTTCATTTTAAATAACCAATTAATTATTACAACGATGATTATTTCACCAGAATAATTTCCACATTGAATCTTAATCTTGGAAAAGGTCTTTGGTCTGACATGAACAAACTTACTTTCAGAACATACTCAAAGGCCTGTGCTTTAAACCTTGGCCTTTAATGATGGATCCACTCACATTTTTTGACAGTTACTACTGGAAATCGCTGTGTTACTTTTGTTACTTTTTATATTAACACATTTTAGTGTCCATTTTAATATTGTACTTTATTCCCAAGCTGTCTCAGACATGAGTGAAGCATATATACTTTTAAACCTTACAAAGGAAATTAATTGTTAAAATATGTAAATCATGCTTCAAGTTTAAAAAAAAATCTTCACTTTTACTGATATAAAGAATCCTAAGAACTATACTTCGCATTAGGCTACTGTTGGCTTTTCAGCAATCTTAGACTTCTTCCTTTAAAGAATAGTCATGTTTTCTCTATGACAGTGGCTTTTAACAATAAAAAGTCACTTTTGTTGCTTTAGAAAATAACTGAGAAGAAATATTCCATATATGGCAGTTGAGCAGATAAATAATGATCATGTTACTGGAGTAAACTTTCTTTGTGTCAGTTGATATAATAGATCTCAATAAATTTAACTGAAACTTACTCTCTGTGTGGGAATGGAAGTGGGTAGAATGTTTCTACTCTAACTTTCCTCCAATCCTAAAATACTTGCCTATCAAAAAGTATACAGTCAATTTTAATTATAATTCATTGATTGAATATTTACCACGGGAGTCTGAAAAGTATAATGAATGAGAATATTGGCTTTGGAAATATCTCTCTAAGTGCTAGTTTGTAACTCCTGGTAAGATGTCATGTCCCCTTCTCTGTAACTTTCCTGTCCTTTAAAATATGAAAAACATCAACTTATGAAAATAATTATATGATTAAATGAAATAATGTATGCAAGACACAATATCTGGCATGCAAATTACTAAAATAATGATCCTTTCCATGTCATGATGCCAATATTGTAGTTTTTTTCCCCCTAAGTAGTGCTCTAATGCTATGGATAAAAATTTTAGCTAGACAATTGTCCAAGCTAAATCTTACTTTATTAATGCAGTCTTTGTCCACCTTCTACTCAGAAGGATTCTTCTCCTCATTTCTATGATACTCAGTCAGGTATTTTGTATATTGGTATAATTCCATACATGCCTTTCTCTGTCCTAAAATAATCAGAATTTTAAGATCTATATTCTCCTCTGAGGACCTGTCCCATGCAGCACTCCTTCCTCTATATCAGGTCCAGCATTACACCATGGATATCCATGGGCACAAGTACATTTGAAAAGGACAAAAAGGATGAAGAGAGGAGAGCAAAAGAGGCCATGGAAACAAAAGGAGTTATACAGAATGGCAAGGAACTAAAAGAAATTAAGAGATTGTGACATATTAACACACACTGAGGAAGAGAAAAATTCTCTGCTATACCATAAAGAGAAAGCTTCTAGTTTCACCTCTTCTTTTCCTTTTATTTATTTATTTGACTTCTGCTCACCAAGACTCAAGAAATTTTTTTCTTCTTTTCCCCCATTCAATGTGTATCTTTATATGTATACTTACATGTATACTTACAAACCAATTCTTTTATTTCTTTAACCAATTCTTTTATTTCTTTTTTTAATAAAGTTTATTTTGTTGATTATACTCTTATAGTTGTCCCATTTTTTTCTGCCCTTTATTCCTCTCTGCCCTGCATGCCCCTCCCACCAGCATTCCTGCCCCACCCCCTTGTTCAGGTCCGTGTGTCGTACATATAAGTTCTTTGGCTTCTGCATTTCCTGCTCTATTCTTTATTCATCCATGTCTATTTTGTACCTACCAATTATGCTTCTTATTCTCTGTACCTTTTCCTGCATGCTTCTTCCTCCCATTCCCTGCTGATAGCCCTCCATGTGATCCCCATTTCTGTGATTCTCTTCCTGTTCTAGTTGTTTGCTTAGTTTGTTTTTGTTTTTGTTCTTTAGGTTCAGTTGCTATTAGTTGTGAGTTTGTCATCATTTTACTGTTTCTACTTTTGATTTTCTTCTTTTTCTTAGATAATTCCTTTTAACGTTTCATATAATAAGGGCTTGGTGATGATGAACTCCTTTAACTTTACCTTATCTGGGGAGAACTTCATCTGCCTTTGCATTCTAAATGATAGCTTTGTTGGATAGAATAATCTTGGATGTAGGTCCTTGCCTTTCATGACTTTGAATACTTCTTCCCAGCCCCTTCTTGCCTGTAAGGTTTCTTTTGAGAAATCAGCTGATAGTCTTATGGGAGCTCCTTTGTAGGTAACTGTCTCATTTTCTTTTGCTGCTTTTAAAGTTCTCTCCTTATCTTTAATCTTGGGTAATGTAATTATGTGTCTTGATGTGTGCTTCCTTGGTTCCAAATTCTTTGGAACTCTGTGAGCTTTCTGGACTTCCTGGAATTCTATTTCCTTTGCCAGATTGGGGAAGTTTTTCTTCTTTATTTTTTCAAATAAGTTTTCAATGTCTTGCTCTTCCTCTTCTCCTTCTGGCACTCCTATGATTTGGATGTTGGAAAGTTTAAAGTTGTCCCAGAGGCTCCTAAGAGTCTCCTTATTTTTCTGAATTCTTCTTTCTTCATTGTATTCTGGTCAAATGTTTGTTTCTTCCTTCTTCTCCAAATCGTTGATTTGAGTCCCAGTTTCCTTCTCTTCACTGTTGGTTCCCTCTTTATTTTTCTTTCTTTCACTTTGCATAGCCTTCGCTTTTTCTTCTATTTTGTGACCATACTCAACCATTTCTGTGACTGATTATCAGTGTTTTAAACTCTGCATTTGGTAGATGGCTATCTCTTTGTCACTTAGTTGTACTTTTTTTCTGGAGTTTTATTTGTTCTTTCATTTGGGCCATATTTCTTGGTCTTGGCACTTATGTTATGTTGTGAGGGGTGGAGCCTTAGATACTCACCAGGGCAGAGCAATCCACGTCACTGCCTTGTGGGGCTGTATGTGGGGGAGAGGAACCAATCCCACTTGCTCAGCTCTTGGCTGGCTTTCAGTCACTTCCCCGGCTACCCACAAGTGAATTGGGCCCTCCTGATGCTGACTCCTGGGTCGGTGGATTTGTGTAAGTTCTGGGACCCTGTGGGTCTCTTCCAACAGTCTCCTGAAGCTGTGAATTTCTCTAGCTGCCACAACCCCCACAGGTTTTTACTGGCAGAGGTTTTGAGGCTTTCTTTTTCCACACTGGAACCCCGGGTTGTAGGGTCTGTCTCAGTCCCCAGATGTTCCTCCTAGTTTACTTGCAGACAAATGTGGGCCTACCCAGTCCACCAGGCACCCACTTTCCCGTCCGATCCTCCAACCAAGGCCCTGCTGCATGTCCTCTCTGCCCCGGCTGCCCATCTCCACCCCTCCCACCAGTCTTGATGAATGTTTCTTCTTTAACTCCTTGGTTGTTGGACTTCTACACAGTTCAATTTTCTGGCAGTTCTGGCTGTTTTCTGTCCTTATATTTGCTGTTGTCCCTCTGGTTGTGTGGGGAGGCTAGTGTATCCACCTACACCTCCATCACGGCTGGAAGTCCTAGATTCAAGAAATTCTTAAGAGTAAAAGTAATTTTGACTTACACGCCTCAAATAATTGACCTATTTAGATAATTTCTGATGAGTAAGAAAATTGTATTTATTTGAACAAAGCAGTTTAAATCATCATGCTTTGATAATATGATATAAACTAAAGCTGGAAATGTGGTTTGATCATTAGGATATGTCATGGTGAAAATGATTAAGTCATGTAACAGATGTATTTTCATTTTCATTTATAATTTTGACTTATCTTTATTGTTGTTTTTGATTAATGGCATGATTTACACTTTCATGGCAGTAAATCTGATGTTGCTTATACCATGGCAATTTCCCCTTCTCTCTTGTTAATTTCCCTCTGATTTGTTTCATGTGCCCATAATTTTTTTAATGCTACAGGAAAGAGTTAATTCCCAACCTTAGCCATTAAAGAGAATCCTAATTAATTTAAAGCAATGATGAGAATTCTAATCTCCTTTCAAATGATTAGGTAGCTAATGCAACACAATTCCTACTAATGAGGCACTGAAGAAAAAATTCGGGCTTCTAGGAAATATATTTTAGTTGTTAACCAGAAAAAGGCAAAAATAGGGGAAGTGGGGGACGAGATGAAAGCAGCCAAAGGGATTAGCCAAAGAACATGTATGCATAGCTCACAGATGCAGACAACAGCGTGGTGATGGCCAGAGGGAAAGGGGCTGGGAGATGGGTGGATGCGGGTAAAGGAAGAAAAATGGGGACACCTGTAATAGTGTAAACAATAAAAATAAACTTAAAAATAGTGTTGTTGTTGTTGTTGTTGTTTTATGAATAGCACACATGGTTGTGATGCTAGGAGCTGCTGCAACAATATAGTGCCCAAGAGGTAAACTAACAACTTTGATGAGGCTGAGAGGATAAAAATATGGAAGGAACTTGGGTTCCTAGTGACTACTGGGACGTAAGTAGTTCAATAGAGGCACTTATTATGTAACATGATAAATACCGTTATCATTCAACTATTGTGACTTTCGTTTTTGAGTTACTTGCAGGAAAGACATTTATCTTATTTAACAAATTATATCTATCTAAACAACTAAAATATTTTAGCTAATACATATTAGTCTATAGGACTTAAAATATGAACTTATTACTGAAAATGTTTTCTAAATTTAAATATCACTCTCGTAGTGAATTACATTTTTTCCATTTTCTTGAACCTTATTTTTTTATCCCAGTGTTAATTATTTTCTTCTCTGCCTCTTTTTAATTCTTCTAAGACTCTCTAAGTATTAATATTTTATAAAGTGAGCCATTTATAAAAGTAGAAAAGGTGCTGTGCTTTGTTTACTATTTAATACAGTTTTCAAAACATATACTAAGCCATTTTTTAGAAAAAATTAGTTTTAAGAATCATATTTAGAGTCTTTTAAAATTTGAGCTAAATAATTTTTTTATTTTTAATTGCCTCATCAATGTATCAACTCTCAAAAGGTCATTTTAAAGCTATTTCAAAAAAGCCTATAAAACCATAAATGAATCAACTCTTTAATATCATTGTACTCTCCGAGGATCAAGAATTTTCAGAGTTGTTGTAAAGAAGTATCAAGAAATGTGATTATGTTTTAATTTATACTTAGACTACTAAAGCAGTATGTATGTGTGTATGTGTGTGTGTGTGTACACACACATATATATACACACGTATATACATATATATGTATGAAACTATATTAAAATACCTGGCCTCCAAATATAACATAATTTTCACAGCTAAGAAGGAAAATTAGCAAAGCGAATGTGCCTGGCCGGCCCCTCATCAGATCCAAATGAGATAAATGTTAAAACCTTTGTGTGTCCAAGAAGATGTACAAGATCAATTTCCCTAGTGATCTGAATAAATTTATTCCTAATCTGCAAGTAATTGACATTCAGTGGTTAGAATTTAATTGCAATACTTATTTAAGTAGCCAGTTTAATGAAGGCAAAGAGTCATTTTAGTAATCTTGAATTAGAGGAATAAATAAGAGGATAAATTAATGTTTTGAGTTTTCATACATTTTGAAATGTATTATCTCAGTTCGGAATAGAAAAGAAAAGCTAGACTGGCACAAAGTTTACTGGTGCTCATATGCCTGGAAAATATGTCTTGTGAACACTGACCCTAATTAAAAATTCACTTTTCAAGCATTATAGTAGAAAATAATATTTTAAAGTAAAATATAAATGTTAGTTTTTAATCTTCAAAAATGAACTGATTTTATTTTATAATGTATATTGTATAAAGTTTGACTACTGTCATACATACCACACATTTATTTTTAAAAGATCTTTTGTTTCATGGTTGACTCATGCACTTAAGTTTTTGAGGTCTTAAGAGTTTATCTACAAATACATTCTCCTCTACTTTCTGACAAAAATAAGAATTCCCATTTTTACTATCATAAGATACTTTGGGTTATTAAAGTCACATTTATCAAATATGCCAATGTTATCTCTATATTCTTGATGTGAGGTTGGTGTTTAAGTATGACAAAGTCATTGCTGTATTATTCTCCTTTTTTCTTTTTCTAATAGGCATTTTTTTTAGAGCAATTACAAAGATTCACAGCAAAATCAAGCAGAAGGCGTGGAGACTTCTCATATACCCCCTGTCCCATACGTGCGTAGCCTCCTCCGTCCCCAACAACAACCGCCAGGGCAGCACCTTTGTCACAACTGATGAGCCTGCAATGACACATTATTTTTACCCAAAGTTCACCTTGGCGCTATATGTTCTATGGGTTTTAACAAATTTAAAATGACATATATCCACCATTATAGTATATATGAAGTAGTTTCACTGCCCTGAAAATCTTCTGTGACCTGCCCATTATCCTCTTTTAATGGCTAATAAAGGCTTCACATAAGCTATGTGTATAAGATTAAAGTATGTGAAGGTTTAATATAACCTTTAACCATTTAAATAATTTTTTAAAAAAGAAAGGAGAAAATCTCAAGGTACATAAAACTACAAATGTAACCTTGTGTTCTACATGACTGCATGTGAAGTGAGCTCTATTTCTCTTATGTTAAATGTTCGTTGTTTCTCCATATTTTCACTTTTGAACTTAAATCATCTGACGCCGATCACATTTCTTCATGGTTTAGGAGGGAAATTGTCTTTTTATTCTTATTTCTTTCTCTTTTTTTACTGTTTTTTTTTTTCTTTAAAAATTATGGAGTTCCGAAGTACATAGCTGCCAGGTGAGGTGAGTCCTGGAGGCAGCTCATGGCCTCCCTCTGCGTTGCTGTGATGACAGACACCCCAGCTGAACACTGCTACCTTTCATAGCCCTCTGCAAGAGCCCCTTGACATAGGTGAATACTCGCTTACATACCTGTGTGATGATAAGTTTAGATAATATCACATTCTGAGAGGACAGACTCACTAATATTAGCCGAAGTGCAATCAGTATGGCAAAGCTTTCCTTGTTACAAAATATGACAGGATAGAGTTAGAGACTGAAACTTTGGCATCACTTTTCTTGTGCTTTCATTGCAAGTTGTACAGAAATGTGAATTTGGTCACAAGATTCTCCTTGTAACTGCTGAATGGTTATAATCTTCCTTGGAAAGCAGGAGATGAATTTTCCATTTCTCCTTTGGTTGTTTGTTTTTAATTCTTGTGTATTCTATTATAGTTGTCCCAATTTTTCCCCCTTTACCCTCCTCTGCCCAGCCCAACCCCTGATCCAGCAGTCAATCCCCGCACCGTTGTCCATGTTCATGGGTTATTTATACATGTTATTTGACAAACCCCTTCCCCTTCTTTCCACCAATTTTGCATTTTAAAGCTGATAAAATGGCTGACAACATTGCCACCTAGAAGCTACCACAGGTTCGGGGACATTCTCTCTGTAAAAATGTTAACAATATTGTTTTTCCATGAAGCTCTAACTTGTAAGTGGAGGAGAATATGTAATACTGTGGCTAAATGAACTCTTGTTATCAAACTTCAGATAGGCTCCTTGATATTTACTGCATAATAATAATATAATGCATTCGTATGGTATCTTCTAAAAATATCTTAAACTATTCTAATCTCCTATCAACTCAAAAGCATTTTAAGTAGGGGCATAGCTGTGGTCACACAGATAACAGTTCAATATAGTTTAAAATTAGTTCTATCTCTGAAATTAGTTCCAAAGCTATTTTCTCAATGTAACAGTGTTTTTAATAGAAAAGCAATACTTGCATGCAAAATGACAGAATCAGAGGGAATTCTTGAAAGGGGGGATAGAGAGGGAGGCTTGACCTTTAGTGTTAATATAAATTTTTTGGTTTTCTTGGGCAGTAAATATTTCTTGAAATGATAGGGCCTTGAGTGATCATTTGGGATGCAAGAATAAAAAATATTTGCTTTTTCAGTTTGGTCAAATGTAGGGTTACCAGGTCAAATGCAAGAAGTTCAGTTAAACTTGAGTTTCAGATCAACAATGAATACTATTTACTATGGCTATATATTACATACTTGTGCTAAGTAATTCTAATTACATACTTATACTAAAAAAATTGTTGTTGATTAGATTTTCAAATTTTGCAGTGCATCCTATATTTTTCTTTGCTAAATTTGGCAATCCTCATTTAATAACAATTGTATCACACATTGTTGGTTACTTAGTCAACAACACTTCTTCATTTTTCTTTCCTGTCGATTAGCCCTAAAAGATTAATTTCGATCAGATTAAATCCATCATGGCAATCTTGTTTCCTTTGTCATTTATTGGCTAAGAGTGAAGATAGGATACAGTCAATGGGAAAGAAGAAGAAGCTAGTGAGGATTTCTAATGCAGAATTGTTCTTGATTAATGGAGGGGAGAGCGAGAATAGCTGTTTCCAGTGAGCCTAGAGTGAACAAGCTGTCAGCCTATTTTCCACACGGAAACTTACTAGACGGCTGAATGAATGCCATGACCAACACCAAATGTAAAAGATCAGTTTATTAATGCTCACACCAGTGAGGAGGAGGGGCTTCCCCAAACACTGGTGGGTGCTTACAAGGCAAGTGGAGAAACAGCAGTATTACAGAAGTAAAAGGATTTCTTCTTTTAATTGAAAAGGGGTTACATTTAGTATAAGTTCACCCACTTCATTATATATGAAATCTAAGTGACAGTTAGGCAGTTATAGGTTTCTGCTAAAAGGAAATGTGTTTTCCTAAACTTGTCATGGCATGCCATACTGGTAATTTAATCACCATTCCACACAGTCTATCTAGCAAGTCAGTTGGGGAGAGGTCGACATGGGAGAGATAAGTACAAGGATGTTAGTAAGTATCTCTTGGTCAAATGGCAAATATGTGGAGGGTTTATGACCAGATTGCAGACTAGTAAGCTCTTTTTACTGTAGTAGTTCAAGAAAAAAGGACATTACATCACATGTTTTCTTCTTGTTTGTTATTGTTACATAAGGATGTACTACTGAGAACTATGGTGGTCATCTTGCAACAATGATAGAACTGACACACTGAAAATCACAGAAGTAATAAAAAAGTCTGGATTCCTTATATCAAAACTCAGTTGTCATACAAAATGTTAGGTTGTGTACCTCTTGACTATTTGTTATAAGAAAAATTCTTAAATACTAATTTATTTCTTGTGATTAAATACCTATTGACAAAATATTAAAGAGTCTCAGTTCCTTAATTTCTCTTATTTGTATGAAAAGAAAAGCCCTAGAGACAACTGTGGAATTTATCTCTTACAGTTAAAATATTTCCTTGGTTACTGTCATGTACCATATGTTACTTTGGAAACCAGATATGGTCATCCACAGGACAAGCGAGGACCTCTGCGTTGTGGTTGTATCATTAGAAAAGACAAGGGTGGTACACTAGAATTTAACTGGGGCACCTAGGTGAAATGGTAAAAAATAATGGAGGATTAAATTTGGTAGATGTAATAAAGAATTAATGACATTTAATTTTGTGAGGACTTAGCCATGCAACTATGTAACAACTATGCACTGAGTTCACATACACACTTGAATCACAAGGAAGTTTCAGAGGTAGAGATATGTATTTGATAGTACATAGATAGAAGGTAAATGTATAAGAAATGACCTAGGAAAAGAACGTAGGTAGAGAAGAAAAACAAAACAACACAAACAAATAAAAACCAAAAAGAAACCGAAGGATGTTTCCTGGCATATTCAGTTTATTCAGAGATAGGAACTATTGAATATGGAGAAATAGCACCCCGTGAAAAATATCAAGAATTCTTTTAAGATCAGTTACATTAAACACTGCTGCACAGTTGCTCAAAATGAAGACAAAGCAACTTCATTGATTTTAGAAATAAAGATGTTCTTTGTGACCTTGGCAGGAACTTCAGGAGGTATGGCTTGAACTAAATTAGGTAAGTTAAAATGAAGAGACTCTCAGCACTTTTTATGTGAATTGTACTGTGCAGTAAATGGAGAAAAAATGAGACAGAAGATCAAGAGAGGTGTCCAATCAGACATACATATTTGTATGCTTCCAGTAACTGCTGGAATATAGTTCCTGAGTAATAAAGAAGGGATGAGTTCCACAGAAAATGTGAAAACAGTAGTCTTTGACAACAAATAACAAAAATTTTTACATTGTAAAATTAAAGACTATAAAACCACATATGAATAAGATTATTCAGTTGATGATAGAATAATTATAAGGTCTTATCTGATGGGATCCATTTCCAGAACATGTTTTCAGGCAACATTGCCAGCTGTAAGGGAAAGTGGAGGAAGTATTGGCGGTTTAAGGGGAAACTTGAAAATGCAACATAGTTACCTGAGATCAAAATAAATGTAATTAAGACATATTTGTATGGTTTGGTAAAGTTGCCCATCTGAGGTTTGAATTTAAGATGAAAGCAGTTAGTTACTGCTTCATTTTCATTTAAGATGAAAGCAGTTAGTTAAACAGGTCGTTTTCTCCAGAAACTTTAGGAGTGTGGATATCTGGATACAACCATTTTTGAGAATTCACATAAGGATGGAAGTGAAAAAGCAAGAGTAATAATCACCGTGGAAAACTGATGTTAAGAGTTTGAGGGCTTAATCTGTTGAAAGAGCTGCTAAAATATGGAAAGCCAAGTTTTGAAGGAGCTGGAGTTATTGTGCATAACAAGTTGTGGGTTGTGGCTCAAGGAAAATTGGATATGTGATCAAGGCACTGAGATAACTAGTTATTCAAATTATTCCACAGATAATGTACATGAATGATTGTCAAGAATTACAGAATGAGAGATTAAAAAAAAAAAACAGGGTTCAGCAATCGACCAATAGTTGTGGAGAAAAAAGTGGAAATTTATATCTGATTAAATATGTTCAATGGATTTGAACTTTCGAAGCAGAAAAGGAATGTGGCTCAAAAGAGGCAATAAACTTTTATGCATTGGATGTGGAACAATAAAAGGAATAATAATGATAATTTAAAAAATAGTCTCCATTAAAGAAGACTAGAAGTAGACAGTGTCCTAAGGACATCATGAGCATTCAATTAACAAAATGTCTTAAGAGTCCTTTGGAGGAGAATTCATGCTCAATTCACACTTTACACTAACCAGTGTTTCTTCTGAAGTTCCTGATGTTTGAGGTGGTCCGGGGTGGAACCAGTAACTGTCACTAGTACAATGAATCCCCTTTTATTTATTTCTCCCCTAATTCCAGGCAGTGGCTAGGTAGTCATTTGCAGAAATATCAGAAACAACTAACGTCCTTGTCACTTCAGAGGCCTCAGGGGCTTCGCTGGGCATTTAAAATATCCCCCTACAGTTTTCAGATAGAAAATTATAATAGCAATGACAGCAGCAACAAGCCAAAACTATCTAGAGAAAATTTTAAATATGCATTAGTCTAATATGCATTAGACATGCCTCAATTGCTTGCTCACCTTCTCACCTATGTTTAAGACACATACATACACACACACCCCACACCCACAGAATGAGTATTTCAAAAGCACCAAGAATTTTAAAATCATTCTAACATAGTGGTTAGTTGTCATGTAATTTGAAGCCCATGCTGAGATCATTTTGATGTGGTTTTAGAAATGAAGGACTTTTTTGACTCTATTAAAAGTTAACTATGTAACATTATTTTAGGTTATGATGTGAACAAAGGTCTCTTGTGAGATTGTTACCTGAAAACATCTAAGGTTTATCTATTTTACTACCCATATTTGTTTTCAGTCTAGAACAGTTACATTTCTTGAGTCCAGAGTGCTAACTTCATTACTATTAATGTTTAAGTTCAAAGTAATATGTCAGACTTTGTTAAAAAAGAAAATGTTTCACAACAATGCCAGCACTCGATAACAGTTTTAACTCATCTTTGTCGCCATGCACTTTGGAAACTCTGAAATATTCAGTATAGGCGATTGTGTATTTGAATACTACTGAGTTTCGAAATTAATAAATATAGTAGCTTTGTTTTATATGTCTGATCTAATCATGCCTGAGCTGTGTGTCAAACACTGTAATTAAAATTTTTAACACAATTAAATGCAATTAGTTGTAAAATGATTGAAAGTCTGTTAATGTCTAGACACTAGTGAGTTAACCAAGATATGAAGATAAACTATCATTCAAGGGCATATTATAAACAGGCTTAAGAACTTTTCAAGAATTAATTCCTTTAAATATCACCTGAACTTTATTAGCTGAAAGTATTATTATTATTATTGTCATCACATTAACTCCATTTTACAGATTAAGCAAGTGTGGCATAGAAAATGTGCATAATTTGCTTACCATCAATCATCTAGTCAGTTGCACATTAGGGTCTAAAGCCAGGTAAACCAAGTTTCCGAATTCATACTACAAATGGTGTCACCCATCTGCTTCTAAAAGCATAATATTAATGGTTGTTTTTATTTGAATGCTTCGAATTTACTTTGTGAAATATTATTTCCCATAAGATTGAATATAAGTGAGTAAAACAAAGTGAATTCACTTTCTTTTTTCATTAGCATTGTTACAGATTTACACACTTTGAAAATAACTTAAAGGGAAACAATGAAAAAACAGACTTTTGTGAAGTTTGCAATGTCAGAATATAAAACATTCGAGTTATCAAATTAAATCTTCAGGCTCAAGGATGAAGCAATATCTGTTTAACAACAGAACATCAGGAGAGAGTATAAAGAATTCATGGACCCTGTAAGATGTTTTATTCATATATTGGTAAATGAATGCATAACTATTTGAAAACATTTTTGTTTTTGACATAACCTACATCTTGGAATATGAATAGTTTTATTTTTTTAATGCGTGGTGAAATCATAGATACGTGATTTTGTTTATTCCATTAAAAGAAATAAATCATGGTTATCCAGTTTCTGTTAAAATCACACTGAATAAAATCTGCTCAGTAGTAATTAGGAGTTTTATTTCTATGATGGGGAACAACAATAAATTTTTGAAATGGAAATAAATGTATAAAGCAACTGAATTTTTATTGTAAATTAAAATAAACCTCACATATTTTGGTGATGATTTCTTTAAGTATGTTAATGAACACACTTGCGTTCTTCTAAATTTCAAATATAATACTTTTCTAGGACCAAACCTGAAATATAGTCCAAGAATCTAACTTGAAAGTTGTGATTGCAAAATCTTATGTACTCAGGTTGCCAGCTAAAATTCAATTTCTGTAGGTATCAGAATTTCATATAAACAATGAATACTTGTTTAGTGTATGGCTCCTTTGAGTCAAAGAGGTATTCTCTGTTTATCTGAAATTTAAATTGAACTGGACATCTTGTATTTTGTTTTGATAAATCTGGTAACTTCACAGATCCCCTGCAGGGCTCCTTGGGCCTCAGTTATATTATTGGACATTAGTATAATTTACCTTTATTTTAACTTTTCACTTAAACGCTTTGAAGTTCTGCTTTAATTTATATGCAAAATATTTAAGTTGCTTCGTGTTATTATGAAGGATCATTTAGACAAGTGTTATTAATGAGCAAAATGCAGTATGATTTGAATATATTAGCAAGACCAAGCAATGAAACTTACAGGAATTGATTCCATTCTCAGAATATCCACAAATATTGTGGCTAAAAAATAAAGTAGATGTCATTTACCATAATTAATGACAACCTATTTTGAAAAAAATAACTTTCATAGAAATCTTTCATAAAAGAAATTATAAGTATAGCTTTTTGCTCCAGAAAGCCATTTCTAGGCTGTTTTAAATTTTATTTTTAGCTTGTAGTCACTCACCATTTTATTCAATTCTCATTGTTAATTTGAACAGATAATTTAGAGAGACTGGTGAAGCACAAAATATATTTGTCTTGTTAATTTCGTTAACAACTGAAGCTACAAGGAGAGTGTTTTTCATAAATAGCTATGACAGCTGCATCATTAAAAGTATGAATTCTTCATTCAGCAAATAATCTCTAAAGTGAAGCCATAATGCCTCCTTCTTATTTTCATTACTCTTTGCTTAAAGAAAACATCCAAACTATTATTGAGATGGATAGCATATATTTATACAGAAAAAATGTCTATAGCCTTTATAATGACCACTTAGGAAAATAGAGAGAGGGAATCTCTACACTGTAAACATACTATAATCCTAAAGAGTCTCCAAGATAGTACACATTCCTGCTTCCAGAACCATCTATGTTGAAGAAACCATATTTTCTTTTCAAAGAGGAAATAGATTTGATGATCTCACTTAGTGATACTTCACCTCATTTTGTATCACTGATGGTGAAGAAGTTGATCATATTTTAAAAGCTTTCTTAGGCAGCTCTTTACTTTCTACACTATTAATTCTGATTTTAAAAAATACTAAATTAAAACATTATAAGTAATTGCTTTATCTTATTTTTTTCTTACTCAGGAACTCCTATTACATGTTCTTAGTCCTGCTTTTTTATTCTAAAGTAGGTGCCCATCGGGAAATGAGTGGATCAAAAATCTGGTATATTTACACAATGGAATACTACACAGCAGAAAGAAAGAAGGAGCTCCTACCATTCATGATAGCATGGATGGATCTGGAGAGCACTATGCTAAGTGAAATAAGCCAGGTGGTAAAAGACAGATACCATATGATTTCACCTATAAGTGGAGACTAATCAGCAGAACAAACAAGCAAGTTAAATGTAATCAGGGACACTGAAGTGAAGAAAAAACTGAGAGGGGGGAGGGGAAGATGGGGGAGGGGAAGAAAGGAGGAGGGAAATGAGGGAATGGTGGTCAAGGTACATATATGGAGAAGTCATCGATAAAGTCAAGAGAGGGATGGGGGAAAATGGACAAAACTGTACTTGAACAACAGTTAAATTTTTTTTTTGATTAATAAAAACACAATTCTGTTACTTAATAAAATGGTTTTAGAAAGTTACTTATAGTTCCTTTCCTATACATTTGTATCTATATTTGTAAATGCCTATCACATTCATTGTATTACACATGTACTTTTCATCCTATGATTAACTAAATAATTATGCTATGAACTACCTGTGTATTGGGTTAAATAGTTGAGTGATATAAACTATTAATATATTTTAATTAATTCTTTTTAGTATCTACAAAGTGAATATTTGAGGTTGTGGGCATGACTGATGTCATTGACATGATAGAAGTCAATTCTTGTGAAAGACTCTTTTTCTTTTGGAAAAGATAGCAGACTCATTCCTGTCCTGTATGTTTTACAAAAGAACATGTAAAGTCCACCCATTTAAAAGAATATATAAAGGTTATTTTATATCTAAATGCAAAGATTCTAACAGATACAATAAGTTTTCTGCTAAGTAATATAAATTGGTTTGTTTTTAGACTGTATACTTTAAAGAATTAGTCACTTAGAATTTGAAATCAGTTCTGATTTTGACTAGTTTGCTAGTGTTCAGGGTCCATCAGTAATGTTATTCAAGTTTGAATAATCCTGGGTTTGAGAATGCTTCATGAGATTCAGTGGGGCTGGGGTTTCCCATTAAATAATTTCACGTGAACATCAGTCATTTTCAAATAGGATTAAGTCGGTTTTTACTTGAGTAGGGAGAAAGTCACTGGACACAAATTTGAGCTTCACCTTTGCTATGTGGGAGTCCTTTAAAATCACGGGACTCTCTTGTTATGCTTAGACATCGGGAACCACTTGTTTTTGACATGTGTTTCTTCATTCAGAGACCCATAAAATGAAGCTTTGGTAAAGCTTGGCAGTTTTTTGGGGAGTTGAAAGGGAACTAAATTTATATATGTTATAAATAAGTTCGAGAAAGTAAACTAAAGAATTCTGATACCTCTCGAGCAGGCATAGCAGTGTGGAGAGTAAACAGGAGCAGTAAGTGACAATTACCACGACTCATTTTTTAGAACATTTAACCAACAGATTTTAAAAACTGTTCTACAAAAATCCTAAATGTATTTTAAATCTTCACAGGATGATTGCACTGTAAGCCGCAAGGAACCAAACATCTTTTCCATTTTACATCTTTATCTTCTAAGATAATTTTCATGGGAATTATTTTATTTGTCATTAGAAATAAATGGTAAAATACCATTCTTTTTACAGAAAATTGCTTTATAGAAAACTTTCATAGAACTAACTTATTTAGTGATTTGAACAAAACTATTCTCAACTACCTGAGTTTATACTCTACAAAACATCAAGATATTTTTTAAATTTTAGACCAAATTTCATAATATTCATAATATGACAAAGGACTATGGCTATAGAATCCTCAAAAAATAAAATGATTTTATAAGAATCTTTAAATAATGACAGTTACAATTCTTATTCTCCAACAATAATTATTTTAAAGGATTTGTAAAAGAAAATACTCAATGATAACTGAGTATAACAGTTGTCCAAATATTTGAAAGAAATATTTGAGTTTCATTCAGATGCTTGGAATCATATCTATACCACCTTTCTTGACTACTAATAAATACACATCTCTTGGAGGTAAGATATTAAAAATATGTACCATCTGTAATTCAATCATTTATTTAATTTCAACAAGTTTTATGGCACGCTAACCAGGAATTCAGCCTACGTGCAGCAATGATGTTTTCCCTCCAAAAAAGTTAAATGTTACACAGCTCCAAACATGGAAATAGGCAATTAGAGAGGATTCATAGGAATTATTTGTCTGATTATAATCAGATATTTACAAACATGGACATTTTTAATGGAAGTCCCCGAATTTTTTAAGCTCAAATTATATTATGTCCTATAATATTACCTGTAAAACTTATCCCCAAAAAGGTGAAATAAAATATCATCTGTAACTCTTCTAATTCTTTTTAAATGGTTGCTGCTTCTGTCCTGTAACATCCTCAGGGTGTCTGGAAAAAAAAATGAGTCCCCTAAGATGGGTTCAGGACATGCACCTTGGCAATTTGAATGTTTTAAGCTGAAGGAATCTAAGAAAAGCAGGTGCAGGAAGGACTCTGACATGTGAAGCAGGTTTTGGAATCTCTGAAGGAATCCGAAAGAACAGACATTGCTGTTTACCCCAGGTTACTACACTTAGCTCAGATTCTTTTGTTCTGTCACATTTTTCCATGGGTTTCATTCTTTACCAATCTGTATAAAAATGCTCAGGCTTAACCATTTTTTTTGCGTTTTTTAAATTTCCTTATGCAGTCTTCCATGTCATATAAAAGTCAAATAAATGTGTATACATTTCTCTTGTTGCTCAGCCTTCTCCCACAGAGACTTAACTGAGAACCTGTAAAGGTAGAGAAAGACATTTTTCTTCCTCTGCACCTTTGTGCATTCCACCCATGTACTGTAGAACTTAAACACGTCTGTTCCTTTCAAACTCATCAAAAATACTTGTTTAAATTATTCTAAGCCTCTTGAAAAACTAAGTCACAGAAATAAACATTTCTTTTTTATTGATTGTGGTTTATGTGCCAAGATATGAGTTATTGTCTTGCTAGGCATTGCCTTCTATAATTTGTAAAAAATTAGGGTAGATTTTCAAAGATGGGCACTGAGAGCTCTTAGGCTATTTGCAAACTGTGGCATGGGAAATGACTGAAAGAGTGAATATTTGCCCCCAGTTCTCCTGCATTCTTAAAAATTGTTTTGTGCTATACCTTTCCTCAGCCTCCTGACATCATTAGAACCTAACATTACAAAAAAACCTCTTAAACTAAACTACCAAAATTAGTCTTTCTTGTTGAGACAGGAGTTACCGCAGTGTCCACGTTTCTTTTTCATGTGCCCTCCTGGTAGCGTGCTACCCAGGGCCTCCTCTCCGAACTGGCTTTCTGTTATGAGCTCATGCAACTAGCTGGCCCCAGCTTCTTCATTTTCCTCAGTGTCTTATTACTGTGTCCTGGAAACCATGCTCACTGAGTGAAAATCTGCATTATTTCGTGGATGGTTTCCTTTGCTGTGCAAAAACTTATTAGTTTGAAGTAGTCCCATTTGTTTACTCTTTTGTTTCCCTGGCCTGAGGAGATATATCAGAAAAAATATTGCTACGAGCAATGTCCGAGAATTTAATGCCTATGTTTTCTTCTAAGATTAATGGTTTCTAGTCTAACATATAAGTCTTTAATTCATTTTGAATTTCTTCTTTTGTGTTATGCAATTAGGTGGTCTAGTTTCATTTTTCTGCATGAATCTGTTCAATTTTCCCAACACCATTTATTAATAAACTATATTTACCTTATTATTTGTACTCCCTCTCTCTGTCAAATATTAATTGAATGTAAAGGTGTGGGTTTATTTCTGGGCTTTCTATTCTGTTCCGCTGATCTATGTGTCTGTTTTTATGTCAGTACCATGCTGTTTTGATTACTGGGGCCTTGTAATATAGTTTGGTGTTAGGAAGCATGATTCCTCCAACTTTGTTCTTCTTTCTCAAGATGCTATTGTTATTCAGTATCTTTTGTGGTTCCTCATAAATTTTTTGAATGTTTGTTCTAGTTTTTTGAAATATATCATTAGACTCTGGATAGGAATTTTGTTGAATCTCAAGAGACAACCCATTGAATGGGAGAATGCATTCTTCAGTACATCTGATAAGGGGTTAATATCCAAAATTTATAAAGAATTTATAAAACTCAACACAAAAAAACCCCTAAAAATAAACAATCTAATTAAAAACGGGCAATGGACCTGAATAGAGACTTCTCCAAAGAAGATATAACATGGTCAATAGACTTATAAAAACACGCTCAAAGTCACTAATCATCAGAGAAATGCAAATTAAAATCATAATGAGATATCAATTCACACCCATCAGAATGGCTTTCATCAATAAATCAACAAACAACAAGTGCTGATGACGATGTAGAAAAGGGGGTACTCTTTTGCACTGTTGCTGGGAATGGAGATTGGTATGGTCACTCTGGAAAACAGTGTGGAGATACTTCGAAAAATTAAAAATGAAATTTCCTTATGACCCAGTGATTCCACTTCTGAGAACTGATCCAAAGAAACTGGAAACACTAATTCAAAAAAATATATGCACCCCTTATGTTCATTGAAGCATTATTTACAATAGCCAGGATTTGGAAGTAACCCAAGTGTCCATCAGCAGATGAGTGGATAAAACAACTATGGTATATTTATACAATGGAATACTACTTGGCTGTAAAAAAAGAAGAATTTACCTCTTGCAACAACTTGGAAGGACCTGGAGAATATTAAGCTAAGTGAAATAAGTAGGTTAGAGAAAGAAAAATACATATGATTTCACTCATATATGGAATCTAATGAACACACTGAACTAGCAAGCAATGTAGAAACAGGCTTATGGATAGAGAGCAGGCTGAGAGCTTTGGGTGGGGGAGGGATTGGGGGTGGAGGGACTGAGTAAAAAAGAAAAAGAACTAATGGACACAGATAACAATGTGGTGATTACGTGGGGGAGGGGAGTGGGTGGAGATGGAAGAACACATAAGGGGGATAAATGATAATAAAAAACACAATAAAATTAAATAAGGACCCATCAACAAAGCTAAATGGGGAAAGGATTGAGGGTTGGAGGTGGGGGTGTGTGGGGCTGGGGAAAGTGGTGGTGGGAAAATATTGACAAAAATAAACAAAAAACAAAGTAGTCAGGGGGAGGCTGGGGGTTAGTGTGGGAAATTAAGAAGTCAAAGAACTGGTGTGTGTAGACCGTGGACATAGACTAAGTGGTGTGGGGATGATGAAATAGGGTGTAGGGCGGAGGGGACATACTGGGGAAAATGGGACAACTGTAACAGCATACTCAATAAAATATAGCAAAAAATAAATAAAATAAATAAATATTAAAAAATAAAAAATAAAATTGCTCTTATTACAGAAGAAAAAAAACCTAGGTTACAATTTTCTATCTACACCTCCATACTATTTATTTTGGGATGCAATTGGGCTGCAACAGCTTAATAGTTCAGTTACTTGATTCCTCCCTTATTATTTTGAGGGCGTATTTTTGCTAAGAAGTAATTTCTACAGCTGTGTGTTGTACAGTTAATTCTTTCCTACTATAAGTTTCCCTTGCTTGTCCTTAGGTGGATTTAATTATCTTAGGACAGAATAATCAAGGACAACCAAAATTCTTTTGTTAGTTCTAGTCCCTGTTATTGAAACCAATATCTTGGTGGCAGATCCCTGGCCCCGGGCAAGATGTTGACAGAAGGAAGCATTACACTGAGTATGAACAAGGCTAGTGAGGCAACTAGATAAGGAGAAGCCATGGAAGCCATGTGGCCAGTGGTGACACTGGTCCCACACATTGGTTCGGAGGAGAGAGCCTGAGACCTGCCTGGATGACTGCTCAGCAGCCACCTGAGATCTCAAGGGGCGATACTTGGAATGGGAGAAGGACCCCTGTGTGCTATCTTTGGCTTTGTTCTAGCTGAGGCTGGCTGGGCCTTCCTCTGGGTTTCCAGAGGGGGTAAGCTTTTGAGACAAGCTTCTGCATTCTTCCAGATTGTGCAACATTTGCATAAAGGCCTCTTTCCTTTCTCTCCAAGTGCCGCCTCTGGAATTTGCCTCTTGGTGCCAGTGGGCAGCCAAACCCCCCGTTTTGTTCAGTAACACTATCGTAATTTACAGTTACCATTCTAGGCTTTTCTAAGCTACAAAGTGAAATTTTTGCTTTCCAGGTAATGGGAGTCAGGGGACACGGTAACCTAAACAATGATACATGTTTTCTTTTCTCCAGAATTCCATTTTCCCCTCTTTGCCTGAGTTGCATTTCCCTAAAGAGTAAATTGCCTTTGTATTTAAAAATATTAAAAGTCAACTGTCTCAAAACAAAACAAAAAGCTTTCTCAAATCCATGTCCCAGGCCCAAAAACATCTATTGATGAGTGTCCTTAAATATCAAACAGTAATTTATTTACATTGGAAAGAATAAAATTGCAGTCACTGCCATTCCATTGATTTGTTATTTTACTGGAACTACTATAGACTCTGAAACTGTGAGACAACCTTGCCTGTCATTGCCTTGCAAATGCAAAAATTAAAAACTCGGCACTCCAAGGGAGGGCAGAATAGCAATGACGATGACCACAACAGCAACAAAAACCCTGTTTCTTAGCTGACTTTCTAATTTACACTCCAAATTCCCAACTGTCCATCAGCTAAAATATCAGTAGCTATATTTTTGCACTGTCAGAAAATAATTTAAAATATTCTTCTGTCAGCATGGACACAGGGCTCTCACTCTTATAAGCCTACAATTTATATCATTTAAGATTAAAATGCATGACCAATTGCAACAGGGGAAGTAATGTGAACTTCACAGTATGCTGCAAACCACTGCTCTGAGACAAGAAATGGGGGTAAAAGGTTCAATTGCTATTCATTTGCTCTTCAGATTTTGCTTTGTCAGGGAAAAATAATGTGTTCAGAGGACAGGATATTCAATCTGTTTCTGGCCAGCATATTGATTGTATAAGCTGTGATTTACTATCTGGAAAAAGAAATATTTGGAAATCACAGTCGGAGTTGGATATTTGGCAGGTTTCTTGAGAAGCAAATAATATATTAGAAGATTTACTCCATCTTTTACTTATAAAATATTGTGCCTGAATACAATTGTGCAATGTATTTGGTTTGGGAGGGTGTTGGAGCATTCATACCTCAATATATGCCTAGTTGTAACTTGATTTTTCAATTTTTGGTCAAATCCTATATCATTTATAGATAAGTGTTTTAAATAATGGTAGAGTTTCATAGTTTAAAGTATCCTTATAAGCATTACTAATATTTCCTAGGTAAGAAAATAGCTGTAAGGAGGAACATCTGGTTAGTGGAAATGCTGGAACTGGATTAGATTTTTCTCACTTGAAGTCATTCATTAGCAACTTGAGGTAGCAGATAACAGCTGAGAACTGAATGGCTTTTTATGTGCTCTTTCATTCAATGTGTTATCATTTCCACACTTTGAAGTTTAATAGTTCACTCTACAAGAGTGAAATATTTACATTTTTAAGAAAGCAAGCAACATAGTAGAAGCTGTTTATCATGGGAAGATTTCATAAGCCACTTTTGTATTATGGTTGCTCTCACTCAATTCCCTCATCTTTCAATTGTGATCATTGTAATATCTACCTCACAGTGTTGTTTGGAGAAATACTCGAATGAAGTTGTGTAAAGCACTTGGAATAATACCTAGACACATGATAAGTGATATATACACACACACACACATATACATATATGTGTATATATATATATTTGTTTTCATTGGAGCTTTATTGCTCTAGACATAAAATATAGATTATCCAGTTGAAACATGACTTTATACTTCATTATTGAAACATAAAACCAAGTGAATTTTCTCTCTGAATAAGACAACTACTGTTGTCTTGTTTGGAAAGCAAAGTATCTTGAAGTGCAAGCAACTGTTTAGAAGGTGGCTTGTACAACACAAAATAGGATCAGGTGATTCATTTGACAGACTGACGCAGGGCAATGAAACAGGGGAGGCTCACGTATTACTTCTTCTCCTCTTCATCAATCTGCCTGTTCTTCCAGGTCTTAACATTTTATATGACACCTTTAATTGTCCTTTTTATTGGAGGGGGGAGGGCAAGAAAAACATGAAAAACTCTTCATTAAATTCACTGAATTATATGTTACAGATATTTTCATGGAATATTGGCAACCTGAAAAAAATACTTAAATAATTTCCCAGCATGGCATAATCTATGCCCACACACATTTTGCATAAGTTATTACCCTCTACCAAGGAATGAAAATGAGAATTGTTTAAAATGGGATATGCTTGATAGTGAATCAAATTTCCCTAGTATGTAAATTATTTCCTGGGAGTGAATAAGGCACATTGGGAGCAATTTAATAAATGATACCCTGGAGGTTTGAATGGATTAATGAATCTGATTATCCTTCTGCAGAAGGAGAAAACCGTCACTCTGCAGTTAGCCTAAAATGAGCTCTCCATAGTGTCACTTTAAGATATTTTGTGGGCAGAAAGGAGATAAATACAAGTGCTCCATTTAATACTTCTTAGGGTAAGGATACTTTACATGATTACTTGCTTTCTCAGTATGGTGTCATTAACAAAGGAGCATGTGTCTTATTGGGTTAGAGTGTGAACTGCTTCTGTTAAAAAAAAATATATACGTATATATATAAATATCATGTGTACACACACACATACATATCCTGCTGCTGTGGGGCCTGGCCTAAGGTGGAAGTCACAGTATTTTTCTCAGAATTACTGATGCTTGAGGTTGTATCCCATTTTCTCCACAGTACTTCACAGGTCTTTCCCATGGAGTACTTCTATGGAAGGGGCATAGTGTCCTTTACCCAGACACAAATAAAAGGTAAGATATAGATATAGAAAGGGATAGAGATGATACAGATATAGAGATAGAGATATTGATATATTTATATATATCAATAAGAAAATATAGTCTCTTATCTTTTGATTCAAAATAATTTACCTGGTCGATAGTGATGTGTGACAGATTACCTCAAACAGAGAGGCTTAAAATAACAAAAATGTATTATCTCATTGTCTTAGTCAGTCTGAAGTGTTTTAACAAAAATACCATAGACTGGGTGGCTTAAACAATAGACATTTATTTCTCGCGGTTCTGAAAGCCAAGATCAATGTGTTAGCCAATTTGGTTCTGGGTGAGGGCCCTCTTTCTTGCTTACAGATAGATTCTCTCTTGCTGAGCCCTCACATGATAGAGGGAAAGAGAGAGCTAGGGTCTCTTCATCCCTTTACGAGGACAATAATCCCATTGCTAGCCTCAATGCCCATGAATTCATCTAAACCCAACTGTTACCTGAAGGCCCACCTTCTAATACCATACCATTGTGCATTAGGGTTTCAACCTATGGATTTTGAAGGGACACAAACATATAATGTATGACACTCAGTGTTTCCGTAGGTCAGGAGTTTGAGCATGGGTGTGCTAGGTCCTCTGCTCAACATCTCAAAAGCCAAAATCAATCTCATCTAAATCTCAGCCCCTTTTCCCAACACATTCAGGTTGATGGAAAAAAAATCACTCCTTAAGGTTGTAGTGTTGAATTTCCTATTTTATTGCTGGTTGTTAGCCAGGGATTTCTCAGCTCCTAGAGGCTACCTCATGCCTTAGCCATATGGTCCTCTCTCAACATAGTATCTTACTCGATCAAAGCTAACAGTCCTTCATTTTAAGTGCTCTCTAATTAGATTCAGTGCATCCAGAATCAATGGATTAGTGACCTTAGTTACATTTGCAAAACCCCATTTGCCATGTTAGTTCACATAATCACAAGAGTAATATCTCATTATATTTATAGGAACCATGCACAATCAAGAGTGGAATTAAACAGAGGAAGATTCATTGTGTACCATATTTGAAATCTAGTGATCATTTATATAATTTTTTTCCTCCTGTCTGGGCACATGTTTGCAGACATATAGGTAGCCACGCCACGTACCACCCCTCCCCTCCACACACAGAGGCACATAAATGAAAGACATACACATCAAAGTTTTACCCTGCATACAAAATATTTCAGGCTGCTACTTCAATTCTTTCCCTTCTTAGGTAGTTCAACATTTTTTAAAAAATCAATATAAATGTGTTCCTGTCTAGAAAAAGAAAATAAAATTCTGACTTGCATGTCACCCATCTAAAAATTAAGAAAAAATTTAGAAGAGGTAGATCTTAAGCAATACAGTGCAGACTATATTCAGTGCTATTACAAGGGATGCTTTCTGTATAGTAAGAACAAGAACAGATTAGTTTTAACGGAGTTGCAAAAGAAAGAACAAAGGTTAAATACCATCTAGTACAGGGCAAATTGAATGGGAGTCGGGCTTTCTAAGTTATGTATGATTTTTAACAAAGATATTTAAGGTAAAGATATGTAACATTTCAGATTTTTCATCCAATTAATCATTAAGTTTTTAATCAATATTATTGGGCACTGAAATTTTATGAGGCACTATGTTATTGAATGCTGGGTATATACCAGAATAATGTGGCTAAGCAGGCCATGTGTATTAACCCCTTTAATACTTTAAAACAGCTCTAAATGGATAAGTGATAGTATAAGAGAAGTAATTATGGGCGAAAAAAAAATAGAAAAAATCTAAAGAAGCTTCCTCAATAATATGACCCCAAGCTGAATTTCAAAGGACATATAGGAATTATTTAGCAATCTAACATAGGGTAGAAAAATATGTATTTAAGGCACCCATGCACTAGAGAGCAGGGTCCATTCGATAGCTGAAAGTTGTTCAATTTTACTAAAACATGACCCTCTGTATAAGAGAGTCCTACAGATATGTGGTTAAGCAAAGATACTTCCTTCAGGTAGACATAATGCAAACATTCACTCCTCCCCTTGGCTTTCTCTGCCAGGGCACAAGAAAAGTGGAGTGGAGGCCAAGTTCTAAACCCTGTTTATCCTGATGATCAGGGTGACAGGAAAAATCAGCCACAGGTTTATCCAAATCCTTTTCCCCAGAGTTTCTGATCCAGACAGAAGGGAGATGAAGGAATTCAGAGATGAAGTTTAAGGGAATCCAGTGAATTAACAGCTGATGACAACCTGATGACAAACTTTGTGTGCAACAGGAGACCAGAGATAATACTAACAAAAGATGATACAAAACTATATAATAAATATCTGGATCTGAGAGTAAACAGACCTATGGGCAGTCCCCCGGAAAACTCAAATTATCTTCTGAAGGGCAGTCCCCTTGTAGTACAGGGTTCCCCGGCGAGGTTGAGTGTTCTAGGAACCCATCTATATCAGTGTACCAGCTGGCATTGTTGTGAGAGTCTGTTTTCTGCTTCAGCGAATTTTTTTGAAGAATCTTTCAACTCGTTTGCCCATTTCATGATGGGTGATTTACAAGCACATCTGCTCACATTGTGCTTAATGTTCAGCAGTTTTTGACCAAAAATGGCATGACCTCCATGCCCCACCCTCCTTACTCACAACATCTCACCCAGCGTGAAGCGATGTTCTTTTTTGTTTCCCGGATGAAAAGAACTCCCAAAAGGAAACATTTTGCAGATGTAGAAGAGGTGAAGCAAAAAACAGCAAGAGCACAAAAAGGCATCAAAATTGATGAGTTTAAAAACTGTTTTGAACTGTGGAAGAAAACATCCCGAGAGATGTATTGCATCAAATGGAGACTACTTTAAAAATGACTGAAGTTTAAACATGTAAGGATAAATACACATTTTTAATAAATAAATTCTATTTTAGGGGGTCCCCCTCATACGTCCTGCTTCTCACTGGGGGCCTTAGGCTGGATTAGCCTCTTTGTCAAGAACCCTGAGATGAGAGGGAGCAGTACTCCATGTGAGGTCATCTCATAGACCCAAATCCATCTAATATAGTCCTTGTAGGGCCCCCTTTAAATTTTTTGAGTTTAAGGAGCATAGACATGACCTTGAGAATCATTAATGGATGTACATTCATGTAAAGGAAAGGGATCTTGCAGCCAGAATAGGGGTACATTGAAAGAAGAAAAAATTAGAGGGACTGACAAAGTTGATGATGTTAGCTTGGACAGATGACCAGGATTAACCCTGAGATACTGGCTCTACCCTCCCCCATCCATGAAGTAAAATAGCGTCCTTGAATTTAGACTGAACTCTGATTAAAGGACAGATGGAGACATTTCAAGTTGGGTTTATCAGAGAGGATTTAGTTTCAGGGCAGGAACTAAAAATAAAATAAAATAACAGAGGAGAAAACAAACACCAATGGGACAAAATTGCAATGAATTTACTATACTCCCATGTGAGCTGAAAGCTCTAAATAGAAACTGAGTTCACTGTATTAAAAAATAGTCCTTACAGACATGTGTTTTGTAACAAAAGGTTTTAGGACTGACAAGAGAGTTGTATTTTATTCTGCATGCAATAATATCACTGAATGGATTTAAGTGAAATGGTAACATGATCAGCTTTGTATTTTAAAAGACGACTCTGGCTGCAGTACAAAAGATGTGCTGGAGGGTATTTGGATTGGAGACAAAACCCTCTATCAGTGGGTTGATTTTGATGCTTTGATTTTACATGATTCAAACAAGAATCAAAGTAAGATAGCATGAATTTATTTTATCTTCTTATAAGTAAATAATTAATTATGAGGCAGGAAATAGAGAAAATAGTCAAGAAAGAAGATCAGGTTTCTGTCTTGTCAGGTTGATGATAACGTTTTTTGTCAAAATAGGGAGTTTAGGCGGGAGCCATCAGTTGAGGTAAGAACACTGGGACTGAGGTATCTGTGGGCTATGAAAATCAGGAAGACAAACATGTCAGGAGCACTAGAGAGAAACCCAGAGTGGAGTTTGTGTTACATCATCAGCATAGAAGTGGTAGTTGAAAACATGGGATCTCACATTGTATGTAGAGGTAAAACAGAAGTCCAAAATGAGAAACATAAGCCTTAGAGCCCCCTATTGGCCTGGCCCACATTACGACTGCCTGACATTTGAGAAAAGCCATCTGGGTCATCTGACCATCAGCCAACCCACCAGCTAACTACATGTCATGAATGAACCCAGCAGAGATCAGTGAGTTGTCTCTGGCTAGCCTACAGGAACTGCCTAGCCAATACAAAATTGTGAGCTACATAAGCGTGTTATTTAAGCCTCTAAGTTTTGAAATGGTTGTAGCAGATACAGCAATGTAATTAGAGAAAAAAGCCTCATATTTTGATTACATACTCAATATGAATTACCTAAATGATAAAGGTGCTCAAACAAGCAGAGTCAAGACAGTGACAAATTTACTTAGGCAACATTAATTGAAATACCCTGTCTAAATGCAAACTTCCTTATTTTCATTTCTGCCTAGAATAGTCCTCAGTTCGGCTACTTTTGAGTATGCATATACCATCAACCATGGAACCCGAATCACAATATTTGGGGAAAGGCAAGTGCCAAATAATTAGAGAATAGGACAAAGCAATTCATAATTAAATGTTTAATTTGGTGACCTATGCTGTAAGCATTACAAGAGCTCAGTGAAAAATAAAATAATCACATAAAGGCAGCATTAAAGAAAATTTTAAAATAAACTGAGTCTTGAGATTAGTCTTAAAAGATTAGAGAGAAGGCATATTTAAATTCAGTTTCTTTAATATTGTATTTATTCACCAAGCATGTAATAACAATGGCTAATATTTGTGGACTACTTCTTAAGTACACAAAACTCAGCTAGCTTTATTCATCTATCTCATATTTAACTTCACAACAATCCCATTAAACATGTGCCTGCATATTTTCATTTTAGGGATAAAGAAATTGAGAGAATAAAATGGCAAAGAAGTTTGCCTAAGATTGCACAGCTAGGAAAGGGCAGAGTTACTAACTACCCTCATTCATTCAGACCCCAGACCCTGGGTGATTAACCAGCAGCTCACTGCCTTAGTGCAAAAAATGTGCAAAACGCTGCATTAGGCTAAGTGGGAAATGTTGAGTTAAACATTTCTGACTGACGCTCTAAGGGCTACCACAGAGTGTGAAAGACTGGTGTGGAATAAACGAAGTACAATTCAGGACAGCGTTTGGTAAATTTTAAAATGCATGCACAAACCAAATATTGAAGGACCACAGTAATATGTGAATGTAGTTTGGCTGACGAGATTGGGAATAACTTTATAGAGGAGGTAATATTTAATTTTTATTTGGAAGGAAGGGTACAATGTTGAGCATTTTTATCACTATGATGCTGGAGGAGAGACAGGTGATGTTTTGTTGTTTTGGGTTGAAGCAAAAATTCTAGGGGGTATAGAGATTTTTTTTTTCTCCTAGTCACAAGGCAAAGCATGCTCACCTACCAAAAAATAAAGATCAGGTGCATGGTCTTTGAGATCCCCGTGGATGTCTTATACTAGGAGAGCATTTTGTTTTATACATGCTGAAATACTTTAAAGTATACCTCACATATAATATTCTTCTAATAGCGCATTATTTCAGTGGTGTCATAGCATTAATAAAATTAGTGCTGTAGGGGTACAAGCATGTGCTTCACTGAGTTCTTATAAAATCATCTGTGGAAGAAACTAGAGTAATATTATTTTAAGCTGAGGAAAAGCTTTATAATGAGACTAGAAAACATCCCCAAAATCCACTTGTAAAATAATCTGCTGAATAATGCGCATATATATATATATATATATATATATATGTTTTATGTTTCTTCCTAGTAACCTAGACCTGGGTTCCTTATCTTAGAATTATGAAAGAGAGCAAGCTCCGAGTTCACTTTCAAACCAGAAACCCCTGCTCCTACCAGGTCCCTTCTAGTTAAAGCTTTAGTGGCAGAATATAGTCCATTATGTAATGAGGCTACCTGGTACTTGTCTCCCATGAAACTTTCAGGGCCTTTCGGGTCATTCACTTTAAGTGTCACTGGACTCCTTCACATTCCAAAGTGCACCACACCATCCACACAGCTGACCTCTCTGACAGAATGCCTCATTGCTCAGGGATTATTTTTTCTGAGAGTTATCTCTTTGGACAAAGATCAACATGTAGGTGAGGGTAGCAGACATAAAAACAAAATATAAGCCCCCCAAAAGATAAAACTAATTTTTGAAATGTTGTGAACTCTATGCTACAAGAAATACATTTAAATAAATATTTGATATTATTTAAATGTGTTGTCAGTACCGTGACCTTGTAATATCTAAGCTGTGTCATTGGCATGTAAAAAAAAAAATCAAGAGAATGAGAAAATAAAAGATGGAAAATCAGTTTATAACATTGCAATGATACAATTTGGAGTAAAAATGTCCAGAAATGGGCAACTGAAGTGATACTTAATAACAATGGTAGATAAGAGAGGCACTGCAGACAGCAGAAATAGAAAGTGTCATAATTATGGTATAGGTAATAGCAGAGGACAACTTTAAAATTTTCAGACTGAGAAGCTAATGAGTTTAATTAATTCAATCAAGAAAAATTTACTGAGTATCTAAAGTGTTCTTGTCTCAGGAAGGGGCAATTGAATCCAGAAACAAAAGCCACAGTCCCTACTGTCAGACAGCTGCCCGGAACTTAAACTCAATAACTGAAGTCCGAACTGCCCTCATGAACCCAGATGGGGTCCTAGGTTGGAAGATTTCTGGGTCAACTCAGCCTCCTCTAACAAGTACCATAGCCTGGGTGGCTTGTAAACAGCAACAATTTATTTCTCAGGTCTGGAGGCTGGAAGTCTGAAATCAGGGTGCCATCATGGCCGGGTTCTGGTGAGAACTCTTTTCTGAGTTGATGAGTGCCAGGTTTATTTACTTTCAAATGGAAAACTTGGATATACTTGTATCTAATGGAAAGTAAGCATTAAGAAAAAATAAGTTAAAAATACAGAGAGAAGAGGAAATTTTGATGGAATAAATTCTCCAGACCCTGAATGTTAGATCTTTGAAGTGAGATATCTTATAATTCTAAACTTGCTGATAGAAAAGAGAAATGTATGTTGTATATCTAAATGCTGACTCAGTTCCTAGCCGCACTTTGCACTGGCTTTTTGGAAAATTGCAATGGAAATGTTCAGTCTGACTTTATTGAGAATGATTTCTTCCCTGCAGTTCCTGAAGGATCTGAAAAGTGACGGGCTCCCTTCTTTGATGCTGAGTCAATATTTCCAGGATGGCTCCTGTGAGGCACAGATGTTATTCGGACTAAAGCTAAAGTCTCTGCATAGAGATGATTCTCCAGTTTTGAAGAGATAAATGTGAAAGCTTTGGGTATAATATTTAAGATATTTGAAATGGTGATGTTGAAGGATGAAAATAGGAAAGGAAGCAAGTTTTATAAATGCCCCACTCTTTATAAGATTTTTAAATCAACTTTAAATATACCGAAATAGTAATTTATATCACAGAAAGTGAAGTTGAGAGGATAAGTAACTTATCCTGGGGACAGGGCTAATATATGACAAAGTCAAGGTACAAGTCCAGACTCTAATTTCAAAGGCCATGTTCTCTCAAGAACGCCTCACTACTCCTGCAAATATCACAGTTGATCTGAGAGATACAAACTCTTAAGTATTGTTACATATATCAGGTGCATAGGTTCAAGGTTATGGTTTGTATATGACTAATAATAAACCATAATGTTTAAGCTGTCAATTTGGTTACAACATGTGTTTTGTAAGTGTGTGTGCTATTCAAAAGTAAATTGACTTTGACCTCCACAGGGCTACCCGTTTAAAACAGTCCCCACTGTAAATCATTTATCAAGATGCTTATTTCAATGCTGCGTGTCCATCATAACATCATTTCCTGTGTAGAATAAAGCAACCACTTACATTATTAAGGGCTCTTTCATTACCTTGATAAAAGGAAATCAAACTAAGCAACCAAATAATGCTGACTTAAAAGGAAAATAAACTATCTTAAAATAGTTTTAATTCTTGAACTTAACACACTAACCCCCCAAAAGCTAATTCTTACTGAAGACTACAATTATATTCTGCTTCTTAAAGAGAGTCCTGAGGTAATAAATACTGAAAAATATTACTGATGCTCTAGTCTTTATAAGCATTTTTCTTTTATCTGTATGCTAAATACCACTTAGTATATCATGGTAATAATACCCTGTTAGATATTAATGCTTTTAAAGCAACAATTTTGTGAATAACTATGTTTCGATATTTGGGAAATTCTTTGGCCTCCAAAAGTAAGAATCAATGATCTAAATAAGTGAATAAAAAGAAAACTTCTAGGCAAATAAATATATAAAATAATAAACATTCTTTAAGCTTTGATAGAAACAATTTATTTGATGTCAAACACTCTAAAATAGTATTTTCATGTCCTGGCACCACAGTTTACATCTTCAAATAGTAGGTGTTATAATTTGATCATAATGAGCTAAATCATCTGTATTTGTTTATGAGTCAGACTTAGAGAGTTGGCCTCTTAAGCTTAAGGTCTCAGGCCTCTACAAGCTTAAGAAAATATCTTTAAATTGAAATAAGGCCTTAGTCTCTACACATCTGGACAGGCTATGTTTTTGCTGAAATTAAAAAGGATTCTAAAGAAAGGTTTTCCCAAAAGTT
Organism: Mormoops blainvillei; assembly: GCA_004026545.1. Classification (NCBI taxonomy): domain Eukaryota; kingdom Metazoa; phylum Chordata; class Mammalia; order Chiroptera; family Mormoopidae; genus Mormoops; species Mormoops blainvillei. The sequence continues at coordinate 58,376 of PVJD01006182.1, forward strand.
TATTAAAATTAAAAATATTAATGCTATATATCAAAATAATATATATCCAATAGCATCTACTGTATTTACTATTATTTACAACTATATCTTTGAAAAATATGGTAGATGTGTTGTGGAAATATCAAGAAATACTATTACTTACAATGCTGATGCATACCGACAAAACAGTATATGAAAAGTATTATCTTTTGGGTCAGCTATTTTCTTCTGCAAAGGTAAGTCTTCTTTTGAAAATTATGAAATGCAATATTATAGAAATATTTGGGATCATATATTTATTGTTATATCCAAAGAAGATGTTTTATTTCTTCTACAAATGTCATATTTTGAAATGAAAGAAAATGAAAGGGGCTAGAGATATGCAAATTTTGATTAGTAATTAGATAAATGCTCTATGGTATAATGAAGCAGATGAGTAATTGAAGTGAGGATGGTGTTGGCTATTTTTCTGGAGGTTCTGAGATTTCCATCAGGAAGTTCGAGTTATATATCCTCATGTATCAGTTTAGACTATGATTTAGATGCAATTTAAGTTGTCTTGATTTTGATCTGGCCAATGCTATCATTCCATGTGGTACAAATTTTATTTACCATTACATAGTTAATTTTAGGGTATTAACTATGTAATGGTAAATAAAATATGAGCAAGTCATTAGAAATTCATAAAATTTGAAGAAAGACATAAAGTGATTTTAAGTAGGAAAATTCAACTTCAAATTATTGTAGGATACAAGTGCAATTATTTAAGAATGATGAGAGCTTAAAATAAAATGAGGAAACTGGCCTGTAACATGTCAGATATTTCCTCTAGTCCCATTACCCTATGTGGCAGAAACATAATGTCAAATTCCTCTCTCATTCAATTTTTAAAATTAATGTCTATTAATGTTATTCTATTTGTGTTTTCTTTGATTTATTAAAACTTTTGCTCCTACTGGTTAGAGGTCTATATTACTGTAATTGTGTATGGTAATAAAGTTATTTAGTTTTTTAAATAATATGTGCCCCTAGAAATAACTTATTTTTTATTTGTTGCTATGTGAAATCACCTGTGATTCAAATTCACAGGATAGATGCACCAGGAAAGAAACAGGATAGATTCACAGGAAAGAAACACCATTCACCTGCTATTTCTTGGTCTTATTTCTACAAAATCAATATTTTAAACTGAACAATGTAATAAATGAGACCCTTTGGTAGTTAAGCAGTTTTTTTTGTTTTGTTTTGTTTTGTTTTTAGCAAATATTACCAATGAAGATATCCTCACTATTGCTGTAATGTGTTGCAGTTGGAAACCTGGCTCTGAGTCAGAAGTATGTGAGTTTAAGTGCTTGGTTTTTCACTTGCTGCTCTGTGATGCTGGACCATATATTTAAAATCTCTAAGCCCTATGCATGGAATCTGCAAAATGGAATAACATCATCATAAAATTGTTGGGAAAATTAACTACTGGATACCAACCAAACACATACTCTGTTTGGATCATAGCAAATACTCAGGTAAGAACTATGCTGAGATAGGTTAGCAGAATGGCTGAGCTCTTGGATTTAGGAGTTGGACAAAGAAACTTGAATTTCAGCTCTGCTGTTTAAAAATATAAAGTATGACAAGTTACAAAGACTTTCTGAGCTTCAGTTTCATCATGGGGTTATTTATACCATAAGGTTATTTGGGAAATTAATTTAGATAAATCATGGAAAACATCTAGTAGTTTGTTTGAGTAAATACCAAACATCTTAGAAACATATACAGTATGCATATGAGTGTGTTTATAGTTAAATACAAAAGCTAGTTTCAAATTAATATGTATTGTATTATACAATCACACATATTATATATATATATATATGCACAAATGTACCACATGTGATATATATGCAAAATTTGAAAGCACTAACTGTATTTACCAATAGTTTGCTATGCATTCCAACCAATATTTAACTTTGTATTTTTATTCCTAACCCAGGTTAATCTTTTTTTTTCTTTTTTAATCTATATTTTTCAAATTTTCTAATTTGTACATTATTTGTGTAATAATTTATGAGAAATGTTAGTTCTTTTTGCATGGAAGTTGAGCTAATGTAGCTATTGTATACAAAACTGGTTGTGAACAAATGCATTACAAAATATAAACAGAGTCAACAGGAAGAGAAATTTCAAGTGCAAGAAACAAAAAGTATGGCAAAGACTGTAACTGTTTAGCAATATCTGGGTGCTTTCTTTTCCCTGGGCCACAGCTAAATTTTATTTTCCAGACTCTTACTGAGAATTGAAGCATTTATCTTAGTTCTTACCCATAAAATGTGAATGGAAGTGATGTGTTCTATTCATAACATGGAAAATTAAACATATCTTGTGAAATCAGTTCATGTTTATATTCCTACTTTCAGCTGATTTGTGAGGATTCCAAAGCCAAGATGGTTTTTCAAGTTGAAATAAATCTGAACCTGTGTCAATTGAAAGCATGTGCCCCTGTTGCACTGATGTCATCAGATTTAGTTATAGACCACACATGCCATTGTCATGGGTTGGATTGTGAGATTCAATATTAAAAAGATGAATTTTCCTCTGAAATTTATTTAGAAATATAATGCTTTCCCAATTAAAATCCTAGGTAACTTTACCAAAAAGTTTTGGCAAAATGATTATGAAATACATATGAAAAGTGCAAACATCTAGAATGACCAAAAATAATTAAAAAGAATGATATAGTTGGAAGATTAATACTATATAAGATTTTAAGGCTTATGATAAAACTACAGAACTCAAGAAAGTATGATTTTGGCATAAGACAAATATGTAGATCAATAGAAATGAATAGAGTCCTAAAATATACCTACACTTTTTCATCTGGTTTTCCAAAAAGTTTCCAATGTAATTAATGGCTGAAAAGATGGCCTTACCACAAAATCAACTATCCATATTTTCTAAAGAAATGTACTTTAACCATTACCTCATACAACAAGGAAAAAGTAAGTTGAAATCACAGACTTTAATGGATCACAGACCTAAATGTTGGAATTTACACTATAAAAATTTTAGAAGAAACTATGTAATGGAATGCATAATATACACCCAAGAAACTCCATTCCTATGTGTTTTCTTAAGGGAAATAAATATGTATGACAACACAAAAATTGTGTATAAATCTGTGTAGCAGCATTATTTATAATGATGAAAAACAGAAATAAAACTATACTTCCATAAGCAAGTTAATAAATAAACAAATTGCTTTACATTCTTAGCTTGACTTCTCAGCTATAAGAAAGAAATGAGCTATTGATAAATGCATTAACATGGATAAATCGCAAATGAATTTTTGTAGGTAAAATAAAACAAACATAAGATTCAATTTACATGCAGTTCTAGAAAATCTACCACCGTCGTAACAGAGAACACATCATTTGTTACCTATGGCTTGGTACAAAGGGAAGGAGTCGGCTGCAGAAGTATAACGAAATTCCTTGAATGTGGCAGTAGTTTCACATCTATGTACAACTGCCAAGCATAAATATATATATTTCAAAATGTTTAATTCTGTTGTATCCACATTATACCTCAATAAGCCTGAGGTTTTATAAAAGTAAAATATACTAAAAAACAATGGACATACTGACCAGTTTTAAAAATTGTAGGGAGAAATAATGAAGTGGAAGTCTGAATCAAGGAAATTACTGAGATTGCAGCATAAACTAAATAAATAAATAAGTAAATAAATAAGACCTGGAAATGCAAGAAATTGAGAGATGGGGCAGATATTATTACATTAAATTATTTTGCAGAAAAAAATAAAGAGAATGGAAAATTGACAATGTACAAAAACCTAATGGTTGAAAATTTTTCAGGACTGAAGAAATGTATATCTTTTAAATCAAAGGACATTAAGTTTTAAGCAGGTACATAAACACAAATCTGTACTTTAAAATAGCAGAAAAAATCTATAAGAGCCATACAGATGAAAAATGCTTATAAACTTTTTAAAAAATCATTGAAAGCAGACTAACCAAAAAAAAAGTAGTGTCCATAAAATAGTATAATTATATCATCAAGGAACTAGGAAGAAATACATTTTGACCTTGAAATCTATAGCCAGCTACTATTTCGTTAAAGAGTAAGAGTGAAATAAACATATTTTAGGCAAAAATAAAATTGTATCATACCTTGTACATAACTTTTCTCAGAAAAACTGCTGTATGACACATAATAAAATAAATAGATCAAAACCAAATGAGAGGCAAATAGAAAACATAAGAAATATATAAATGGGTAAATGGATGGGTAAGTGTAAATATACCTTATACTATTCTATCAAAAATATTATTTTTAAAGATTATAAACTAGGCAAAATGGCTTTTGTATTTTAATAAAAGATTTCAAAGAAAACTTGAAAAAACATTTCTGGGCATTGATCAAGAATCATTAGAAAATAATTCAATATTGATGCATATTCATCATGTATCAATAGCCATGTATAATCTTGAAAATAAATACCATAAATCATATTCCATGTTTCAATGGTTATTTATTGTACATCATTTTTATTATAAATGTTGTTCTAGGGACTGGTGAGTCAACCATTTTAGGTTCAATAATAACTAGGTCATTGGATTTTTAAAATATTTTTCTTAATTATAGATTGTGAAACACAGTTCAAGTATGATACACGGAGAAAAAACAAAAATCTGCTTTCTTTCCCCCTAGACTCCAAGATACCCCCCAACAGTCCCTGTCTTCTGTTATTTATGCCCCGTTTATCTATCCCCTGCCATAGTACTTCAGGATTGGTTTTTGGTGACCAATAGAATTGGCACCCCTCTGTCTCTCTCTGTATCTCTTTCATCTGTCTCCACTTTTCTTACACCACTCACTCTAGGGAAAGCCACCTGCCATGCAGTGAGGACCTTGAAGCAACTCTGTGGAGAGACCCATGTGGGGAGGTAGGCCCAGGTATAAGAGCCATCTTAGAAAGACATCCTTAACCTTAAGCAAGCCCTGCATCCCTGGCCAATGTCTTGCAACACCTTGACTTCAACCTCATTAAAAAACAAACAAACAAGTCAACCAACCAAACAAACAAAAACCATGAGCCAGGATGACTTAACTAAGTCACTCCTCATCCACAGGAGCTATTAGATAATAAATGTTTTTTGTTTTAAGGTGTAAAACTTCAAGTGGTTTCTCATGCTGCATTGGATACATCATTTTTAGTTTTCTGATACCTTGCTTCCTTACCAAAACCAAACAGGGACACTTTTAGCAGCAATCTCTAAATATGAGAATTTTTATTATGTGAAACCCTGATATTTTTAAACTTACAGATACACTTGATCACAATGTGTATTTGAATATCTATTTGCTCATCTCAGTATTTAACAGAAAGTTACAGTTAATCAAAATCTTTCAAAATACACTTCAGTAGTGCTTGCATCATCAGTTACATTTTCAAAATTTTAATAATTTTATGTTAGATAATATTTACTGAGACCTTTCGTGAAAGGTCAATGCTAAGATTCATTTGGCAATAAAGGAGTCAAGGTAATGTTAGATGTTTTGTCATAGAAGTTACTAAGAAATGTTGTCATAGAACTGCAATCATGTCATTTTTTTTTCCTGGTTGAAGGTATGTAAAGCCAAATAAGACAAAAACATTATTATTACTTTAATATTACCCAACTTATTTTATATCTTATTGAGGTAACTTATTCAAAACACATAAAATTACAGATTATTAAGAAAACTAAGGATAAATATTGAATTTCTTGAATCAAAAATGTAATATAGATATGAAAATCAATTGATATATATGACTTCTGAAAATTTTAGCAGTCAAGAAATAAAGAAAAATATGATTAGTTACATAGTGAAGAAAAGGCTTTGAGAGCTATGAATTAGTAAAGCAACCAAAATGCCTAGATTTCTGAGTAGTAAATAATCTAACCTTATTTGCGAAGCATGGAATAGCCTTCTCAATGTTTCCATTTATTTTCCTAGATATAGGAAATAGTGACAGCACTGATATCCATCAAAAAATAAAGTGTCATGAATTCAAAATTTTCTTTTCGACTGTTATTTACAGTGTAGGTTAGAGAAGTTGTATTAAAACTGAGGATCAATTGAAAACTCTGCAATGTAACTTGAACTCCAGGAAGGCAAGGATCTCATGAATGAAACTCCTGGGTCAGAATCCATGTGCTTGCAACAGTATGTTTTGAACTTGACCTTGAAGAATCAATTTTATTTTCTGTGTTGCTGACTTAATCAATGAAAACTACAAGATACAGCTTCATTAAAACTGTTGTCTTAATTTCTTTTTAAAAGAACATTGAATATCTAATTACTGTGAAGTCTTACCTGGCAATTAATTTTAGATAGCTGTTGGTATTATTATAGAATAGACAAATACACTAAGTCCGAAACTGATAACTTTGCCTAGTCTACAAAATCTTTTTAAAAATATTGTCTTATCAACAGATACAAACCAAAGTTTTACTCATAAACATTTTCATCTCAGTTTCCCGTGAAAAATAATAAATACTGATAACAAGGAATGTAAGGTGAGCTCCATTACTTAGGATGGTGATGAAATATATTTTCTTAGAACCCTCACCTGTCTCTGTCTCCTTCATAAGAGAGAGCAAAACCATAATTACATATAGTTCAGTTTCTTTCTTTGTCTTTCTTGACAAGTTCCTGAATTAGAATGTAATCATATTACTTTTTAATTGCTCTTCCCTGATTAAAAGACTAAAATGAAACTTTGAACTGCCAATTCTAGTAAAGGTTTGATGAATTGTTGCTGAATTTTTATCTCTTGAGTTGTTTTTTTTTTCCCTTTTCTAACAAATTTAAAGAGGTTTGGTCTAGTCTAGTGTAGTACCAGAAATAATCACTCAGTATAGTAAAAATCTTGAGGTAGGAGGCTTTTTACTCATTTTGTTTACTGTTATATCAACAGTACCCAGAAACGTGCTTGCTTCATGGTAAGCCCCAATAAATATTTGTGTATTAAATGAATGAAATAGTTGTATAGTGGCATATGTGTCCATAAAAAGATAAAATAAGCAGTTGATACCTGAATTTTCAATTTGTTGGAGGAAAAAAATAATTTGAATTTAATAAGTTACTATTAAATTTTATACACTAGAAAAGACTAATGAACTGTATCTCATTTAATTTAATCCTCATAACAATCCTTGAAACAGACATAAAAAGAACTGATGTTCAGAGACATTAATCAACATCTACCAGATCTCATGTTTATTAAGTTGTATTTTTCACTGTAGTCTCACCTGCTAATATCAATCGGTTGTACTAATATTGAGATATAGTAATAATATTTTAAAAGTAAGATTCTTAAAATAAAAAATGTTATTAATAATCTTCACTGGTCTCCCTTATTTCCTGAAAATTATCTGTTAAGTGTTGTACACATAAACTTCGAGAGATTTTTCTTTTCACAACTAAATAACAGCTACTCACACTCCAATTGTGTTAAGAAAACTACTGATCAAAACCTAAAATAATGTTTTCATGGGAGCACAAGCTGCTGACCACATTAAGGAATGGAGTAGTATGTGGAACACATAACGGAACTACAGAAATTATAAATGGAGAGACGCATAAAAATGCATTTTCTTTGACTAACTACCTCATTAGTTGACTTTTTTCCCTCTTCATTTAGTGTATGAGAATGTTTTCTGCTTTCATTGCAGGTTCTCGAACTTCAGCAGAGTTAGCGGAACCAACGGGAAGCCCACGAAATGTGCGCAGAGCAATGCTGTAGAATTTCATTGACTTAAGAATTGAGGGGATGCTTGCATTATATGGTAGTCTCTGATCTTTATCCTGGGATAAGTAGCATAATAAAGTCTAGATTGATAAGAAAAAAGGGAAGAGCTAACCATTTTTTGAAGTGTCAAAATTAGTCAAAATGATTTTAAAAAAACATTATATTTTATCTGTGATCCAGCTGCATTCAAAAGGCAAGAAAATAAGAGTTTAGACACAGAGCTTTGTGAGCAATAAAGACACCTAGAATTGTGGTCGTGCACTTGAAATAATAGGATTCAATTATTTGGGAATTCTATACCTATTTTTCTTGGAATTGATAAAATATCAGGCAAGTGCTATTTCCTCAAAATACCAGGACAAACTGGTGGCGAAATAAGTAAAAAAGGGTGGCTATTGATAACATTATAAGGTGAAAGAAGCTTCTGGTAGAAAGGATTTAATTGTCTTTTAGAATTCTAATTTGATTATTACTGACAGAATCAATGATTTGACTAGTTTCTATGGATTACTTGTCTAAGGGTCTTACCATCAAATAGGACTTTCTTCATAGTCAAAAGACTGTCCTTTCTGGTCTAACTGTGGTGTTATTTTTGCTGAACTTTTTGAACATTAAAGAATATTAGATTGAGTGAACCAAAAATTGTTGAGACAAAAAAATAAAGAACAAAAAGTCTGCTTGATAGGATTTATACGTTAGAAGTTCTAAAATCAATGACAACTTTGTAAAATTTATAAGCACTGAAGTCTCTGTAAATATTTGATGACAAAAAATGATTTAATTTTGGAAAGACAGAAATGTTCTTACCTCACTGAAATAAATGATTTCATTACCAGTTCTAGTTTACAGTAGAGAAACAGTAGTGTGTTAAGACAATTTCATCAAAATAAAATTATAAGACTAGAAACTATTATTGTGTGTCAAAATGGACTACTGATATTTCCCTTTTCATGTTATTATCCAGAATTCTTAAGATAGCCTTTTATTTATAAACATTTGATTTAAAAATAAATCATTCATGTGATTATCTACTGATAGTTACAAAATTAATTGCTGCCACAGAACCACTTTCCATTAAAACCTGCTCTTGGGGATGTTTGACCAGAACACATTGCTACTTGAAGCTTTTTCTTATATACCGAAGTAACTCACCCACTCTGGGTATAAAAATACATATTTAAATATCTACTTAATTGTCTATTCTCTTGAGACTTAGAAAACTAAGAAAGACCAGAAATCAGATTGAGAAAGACTTATGGTTCATGACTCATATGAAAATTACATGGTAAGTAAAATAATTTATGTTAGCCTGCCAAGAACGTAAGCAACCCTCTATCACATAATTTATACAGGAAATGTTCTAAGCTCTAAACAACATACTCAAAATATGAAATTTTGGAAACCATTGTATTCATTGCTGCAATAACATCTTTTTCAAACTTCTATTGAAATTTTATGAGAGTAAATTTTATAATACATCCTTTATTCCAGTACTATGGCTAACTTTGACTTTTTATCTATTTATACATTTTCCAACATGAATTTCTCTAGATACTTGGATGAATTTCAGTAAGTTAAACCATGTTGCTAGGTTAGAGAAGTTTGGTAGATAAATTATTCTTTGGGTATTAGGTTTTATAAAGACTTTTTTTACATCAGGATGTAATTAATGCACATCTAAACAGGTTTCTGTCCAGTATGGCAACTTGGGCAGAAATACTAACAGTATAATACAAGTAGATGATGGAGTAAAAAGACTCTAAGGAAAAAAGAAGACAGAAAGTACTGGACTCTAAAATTAAAAGCAATGAATTTTTTTTTTGAGGATGAAAAGTGCAAAATAGAAAAATGTCTCAGAGGAAGAAAATAATTACAGTTTATAATTCTTCATAAAGGCTATACTAGTGACATTTAGGGTAATTTAATAAGCTGATCACATAACCAATGAGATAGTCAAGAAAGCTAAATGATCCACACACCATAGAGAAGAAGACATGTATAAAATAGTAGGACATTGAGAAGCACTCACTGTAAGAGATGCCATAGGAGAGAGGTTTTACAGTCAGCTTAGCAGGAAAATGCCTCTGATGGGTTAATTTTATGTGTTAACTTGACTGACCTAAGGGATGCCCAGAGAACTTGCAAATATTATTTCTGGGTGTGTTAGTGTGGGTGTTTCCGGAATAAATTAGTCCTTGATTCAGCACATTGCGTGAAGAGATCCACCCTCACCAACATAGGCAGGTATCATCCAGTCTGCTTGGGGCCGAAATGGAAGAAAAAGGTGAAGGAGGGGGTGCATTCTTTCTCTCCTCTTGATCTGGAAAGTTCATTTTCTCCTGCCCTCACCTCAGACATCATTAGAGCTTTCTGCTCTCAATCTTTTAAAATCCAGGGATTATACGATTGTACCAACACCCCCCCTGCTTCTCTAGCCTTTGAGCTGGGACTTGGAGTTTTGCCTTTGACTGTGCCGGTGCTCAGGCCATCAGACTCAGATTGACTTATACCCCTGGCTTTCCTGGTTCCCCAGCGTACACACGTCAGATTGTGTGAGCCAGTTCCCCAAATAAATCTACTTCGCTCTCTCTCTCTCTCTCTCTCTCTCTCTCTCTCTCTCTCTCTCTCTGCTTCTGTTTCTCTGGGGAACTCGAATGCAATGCCTAAGCTTATGATATTGTTCTCCATTTATTTCCCTTTTCTTTTTCTTACTTTTTTTTTGATGGGGGGTGTATCTACTGTGTCATTTCTGAAGACACATGTGCATAGATATCTTCAAAAATCCACTATATCAATTTCTAAAGCAACTTTGATTCCCATCTAATCACTTTATATTCCTTACTTTTCTTCTTGCATGTACAATAATCAGAGACTGGGTATATTTGGGTGATTTGTATATATCTTTTGCAAGGTAAGTAAAAGAGCACCTCTTATAAAGTAAATAGTAGGTTAACTATTAAAATATATTGTTTAATACATATATTCTCTGCATGTGTATTCTTAGCTCCTAAAAAGAGAGATGGAGGAAATTGATGTACAGTATAAAATGAAAGTATTCAATTTTGCATCATATGTATTCTTTATTCTGAAGACAATCGTTGTTAAAGAATCAGGCTGCTTTTGAAGCCTGTGTGAGAAGACAGTGTAATTGTTCTCTTTAAACAGACAAAGCTTGAAGGAATAGAGACAATACAGACTATGACTGGGTAAATTAAGAGTTGATTTCCTATACACTTGGATTATCTGGGGCTCCTGCAATTAGTGCTTTTCCATCATTAACCTACATGTCATACAGTTTTTCCAAATAAAAAGAAAATCATTAATTCATAGTTTGGGCTTTGAAGCTGTGATTTCAGAAGTATGTTAAGCACATGATCCTTGAATAGTGGAAATAATGTGGTTAATTGCATTATTGAAATTTCACCTACATCTATCACAACATTAGGGAAATGTTTCCTGTTTGTTTTTTTTTGGGGGGGATTGTATTTAAAATCCTTTTGGAAAAAAAGCTTCAGATTGAAAAAAAAAAGACCTTAGTGTTTTTCTACCCCCACCTCCCTAACCTTTCCTTGTTATTATCCTGTTTGGCAGAAATAAATGTGCAATATTTCATGAAATCAAGTTGGGCTTCATGATTGTCCTAGTGCAGGTGTCTAGAGGATTTAGCATATGTTACTCCATATGTCTTTTATATGTTTTTCATTTTTAGTGCCCTGGGATGAATTGCATACTTTGAAGACTGTGATATAGTTCCTGTTCCTGTGGAAGCCTGTGTGGGCTTGACAGGTGAGCTTGAGGGACTGTTGGTTTTGACTAAGAAATAATTGATGATAACCTGATTTTCAGCTTATGATTACTCTGCTTTATTCCGCCTTCAATTACTTTCTAGCACACACATAATCTACTTATTATAACAATATTCTAATATGTTTTGTAATATGCAAAAGTACTCATGCATTTTAAAAATATATTGAACCCAAATTATTTTCATTATTTAAAACTGACATTTTACTTCCACTGTAATTTTTGCTTAAAAAGTATCTAAAGGTTAACAACAAAGCAAGATTAAATTTGCTATTAATCATAATTATAATAATCATTTGTGCCTTTATATTTTTCATACAAATGAATAAAATAGTGTAACATTATTTAAACATAAGTGTCCCTTCTGAAAACTGACTTTTTAATCTCTGGGCTTATTTATAATAATACATATTTTCATATATTTTTGCTAAATAACCAAAGTTTTTATATAATATAAAGCAATTAAGTCCAATTTTTGTTCATATTTAATACAGCATTAAACGTGTTTTATCCTGGAAACAATAGTTACGGATAAATGAACCTTCCCTCATCTTGAAATAGCATCATACACCCAAGTATTTAAGTGCTTTATGTCGGCTATTGGTGGTCTTTTTCTGCACTGCTTCTTGATGTTTGGGCTTGTATACACTGAGTTAGACACACAGAAGGTTCAACACTCAGTTGAATCCTCTATCTTTACTTCTCCCTGTTACTGACACTTGTTGCCCCTGAAAGAATTATTCTAAATGACTTAATTGCCTCAGAAAAAATAAAAAGTAAAAAAAGAAAGGAAAAAAGAAAGAAAGGAAGGAAAGAAGAAATGAAGGAAGGAAGGAAGGGAAGGAGGGAGGAAAGAAGAACAAGCTAAGAGACAAAAACCTGACACTGAACAGGACAATAAGATATACTTTAAATTAATTAATATAATAAAACTTAGAATAGAAAATAGGAAAAATAACAAGATGCTGACCTGAACAGTTTTATTAAAATTTTTCCCTTTCTCTGTTTCTTTCTCACTTAAGCTCCTTCAAATTTTCGATATTCAATTTATCAACAGGAGACATTTTCTATGTCCTGGCTGTCAGAATATTCTCATTGGCATCATTTAGATGAAATGAGACATAAAAACTTATTGGTGTTATTATGTTTACACATTGAAAAACATAACAATATGAGAGCTTATTTTGTGTATAAGACAACTGGTTTATAAATCAAGAGCTCAGAGAGGCAGTTCTTGAGGGAGGTATTTCTCTTTGAATTTTCCTTTAATATTCTATTGGATTTTAACTTCTGACTTACATAAGAAATAAATCAGGTTGTGAGATATCGCATGGACTTTAGAAAACCTCATTTAGCAATTTCACACGTGCGAGGTCTGTCCAGAAAAAGTCCAGCCATTCTTAATATAATGAGAACAGTTTGCGTGACATCAGTGTAAGCTGGTAGCCAAGCAGAGTGAATTACATTGTTCATGTGTGTAAGAAGATGACTTCACTGTACTAGTCAGTGGGGGTGGTAGACACCATTGAATAAGCATGGGTATTGTGTTGTCCTTACATTAAAAATGACTGAGTAAATACAGCAACGAATCTGCATCAAGTTTTGCATTAAGCTTAAACATTCCTCCACAGAAATTATTTGGATGACTCAGAAGGCTTTCTGGGAAAATGCAAAGAGTGCAGCACAAATAAAAGTGAGGCACAGATGTTCCAAAGATGGTCAAGAATCTGTTGAAAGTGATTTACCTTCTACAAGACCTAAAACAAGCAGAACACTTGAGAATGTTGAATGTGTATGGGCTGCAATCAACAATGATCAGTGACTGACGGTGCGAGAATTCGAAGATGATCTGGGGATTCCAAAAACTGCTGTGTCCGAGATTTTGATGCAGGATCTTGGCATGAAATGTGTCATGGCTAAATTTGTTCTGTGGCTTCTGCTACTGAAGCAGAAAGAATATCATGCTGCAGTTGCTAAGGACGGTTCAAGCTGCTAACAATGAACCAGATTTCCTCAAGAAGGTCATAACCTGAGGTGAATGGTGGGTCCATGGTTATGATCTAGAAAGGAAGGCCCAGGAGTCCCAATGGAAGTCCCTCAATTCTCCATGCCTGAAAAAGGTGCAACAAAGTCGCAGTAAGATCAAGATCATGTTAATGGTATTTTTTGATTGGGAAGGTGTTGTCCATCAAGGTACGCCCTTCCAGGCCAAACAATTAATAAGGAGTGCTACCTCAATGTTCTTTGTTGGTTGAGAGATGCAATATGACAAAAATGGCCACAGCTATGGGCAACTGGTGATTGGAAGCTTCATCACAACAATGAGCCGCTCATGCATCATGTCTCGTGCAGAGTGTTTTGGTGAGACATCAAATCACCAGGTGACTCAGCCCCACTACAGCCCAGATTTGGCACCCTGTGATTTCTGGCTTTTCCAAAACCTAAAAACACCTTTGAAAGGGAAGAAATTTCAGATCATTGAGAGACTTAAGAAAATACGATGGAACAACTGATGGCAATCCCAACAAAGTATTTTGCAGAGTGTTTTGAGCAGTTGAGGAGACACTTGGGAGAACTGTATCAGGTCCCAAGGTGCCTACTTTGAAAGGGACTGAGGTGTCATTTTCCTATGTACAATGTTCCTTGTATCTTATATCTTCTTCAATAAATGTCTCTTTTTTTCATATTATATGGCTGGGTACGCTCTGGACAGACCGCATATATTATCTACATGTCGAAGATTAAGCTTAGGTACATATGAAGCAATCAAAAGAGTATTATTAAGTAGCTAAGCCACATATTTTATTTACTTAATGTTTTTTATTTTTATCGTAGGCAAAGATTCCTTCCTCTCACAGCCAAAATGCGAAAATACTGTGGGGGCAGAAAAGGTAGTAGAGGTGTCCAGGAGAGAATGCCTTCAGAAGGAGGAATATAAAGGGAAGTAAGGTGAGATGCGGTGAGATCAGCTGATGTCAGTGATGGGGCAGGATGAAAAGTGATGGAGGGAAGGGTTTTAGACAAGATACAGGCTGCAAGAGCACACACAGATCTTTGCCTTATTGTTACTTTCAGCCCCTCCCTGTTCTTTGCTGTGCTCAAAGCACCCTTATTTTCAAAAATTGACTTCCCAGTTATTCTCTTTTGTCAATCTGCAATACAAAAAAGCCTCTAGTACCCGATTTATCATCTTTTTTTTTCACTCCCCACACCCTCCCTGAATATGTCCAGCCTTATGGCTGACAATTTCTGTATTCAGGAAAGACACTCTGTTTTCATGATACAGGTACTCTGTGTCTGTACACCTTTCCCTTCAATTGGAAACTAACAAAGGAACAGATAAAATATGTCGCTGGTATGCCATAAGCAACATGGTGCATGAACAAACTAACAATTCATATACAATGTTAAATAATAATCCTCATTTAGGTGCCTGTAGAGAGCATTAAGTTACAAATACGTATGGTTATATGAAAATATGCAAATTAAGGCATTTACAATAGTATTCTTTAAACCGGAGACAATTATCAAAAATTTAATAATACATGTTTTTCTGTATATACAAAAATGTTTTTATTAAGGAATATTTTCAAATTTTATGTCATCACAGTATTTGGTTTACATTCTATTTAAAGATTTCTTTCAACTCTCTGTTGACTTTATTAATTGCTTCTGTGAAATGTAAGTGGGGACTGAATAATTTATTATATCGCAAAGTCTTTTTCATAGTGGTTCTCTTGTACATCCAATCCATCCTGAATTTGTGTTTATTGTTTTAGAGTTCGATGCGTAGCTCGCTCTGATTAGATTAGAATGTGTTTAGTGTTTGAACTGTTCTTGATGATAATTGGCCTTAGCAAGACAGCATCTAAAAATAAAATCATAAAATCAAATAAATTTCTAGCTCATTATTCTAAAGGAACATGATTTATTTTTAAAGGAGAAGCAGCTCAGAATGGTCGTTCTTTGTATTCTATCCTCTTATAAAGCATGATTTTGATATGACTTAACTGGATGTATCAGTAAAGATATGTATACTCTATACATGACTTCCGCCTAATTTGTTTTTCCGTTTAGGAACAGTTTCAATGTCTTTGTACGTCTGTGTTGGATTCTTTGTTGGATTTTCCACTGTTGTCCTTCGGTGTCTCATTCGCCACACAATCTGTCCTTTTTCACGTAATCATCTCGCATGATTCTGTTGTTTGGCTGGCCTCACCTGGACAGTTTCAGTGTATATGATATCACAACTGAGGCTGCAGTCACGTGTGAGCTTGTTAGGCTGGGGGGCTCCAAGGTGGCTCGCTCACAGCTTAGTTGCCTTGGTAGAGACAGCTGAAGGAATGACGTTAGCTGCGCAACTGGGCCTCTCTCTTTTTCCATAGAGTTTCAGGGTCTTCACTGCTCCTAAAGTCTCTGCACGTGATCTTGCCATGAGGTCTCTTTAACAAGGAGAGCAAATGTTATACATCCAAAAGTTACAAAATAGAATATGCCAGGTCTTTTTAACATATAGTCCCAGAACAATGTCATCTCTGTGACATTCCGTTGAAGTGAGTCCCAGAACCATTACAGATTCAGTGAGAGAGGGGACCGTAAAATGTATGAATATTAGAAGGTGTGGTACACTAGAGATTAGTTTTGGAGAGCAGCTACCACCGCTGGGGGGAGGGCACCTCATACTGAGCGATCAGAGGGCAGCGCTGTGCGGAGAGAGCGTCTCAGCCGAGAGCTGAAGGAAGGCGGAAGGAGCCCGTTATGTAACAGTTGCTGAGAAGAGCAATCCAGCCAGAGAAAACATGGTGTTAAAACCAGAGGTAGAAAGGATTTGGTGAGCTAATGATAAGTAAAGTATGGGACACTGTATAAAAGGAGTTTGGAGATTCACATCTCCAAACAGGACTGACATGTACAGGAATTTGCAGGCCTTGGTTAAAGTTAGAAATTGATTCTAGACAAGAACAAAAAGCTAACAAAATATTTAGTTTCGGTTTTATTTCCTGAATAGAGAAGGGAGGTGATTTGGTTATTATATATTTTTAGAAAAGAACAGTCTATACTTTTTACAAAATAAGTATTCTAACCAGAAAAAGAATGGAATCAGGGAAATAGATAATGGCCATAGTCTAGGTGAAAAGTGTGAGTGGCTTGATCTCGGAGGGAATCAGTGAAAATAAAGAGAACTAAAGAGATCTAAAAAATATAGTTTGGAAATAAACTCAGTAGTACTTACTGACAAAGTGACCTGGAGGAGGGGGGTTAGAAACAGATTATGGCACACAATTGAGTTTTTGGTTGGGTGAATTCTATGTACGACTAAATGATATGGGTAACTCTAGATACTGTATTTGGCATTTGGCCACCCAGCATTTTTACCCCTTTCTACAGATGGAGAGCAGCTTGCCTTAAGAAGAAAGTATTGACCTTTATTAGAAGCAGAATGTGCCTAATAGTTACCTTCCCAGCCTCTGTCACAGAAGGCATAAGCATATATCCTAGGTTATGTCTGATTCCAACTGATTTAAATCTAGAGATTTAAAGAAACTGTGTAGCATCTGTTCTCAAGAGCAATGTTCAAAGCATTCGCTGCCACATCCAGTTATGGGGATGCAATTATTACAGCAGAAGCATCAACTACTTGATATCAGGGTATTTGATTCTATAAATGGCATAAGTCTCTCTCTAGCAGTGACAATACAGGTGTTTTCAATAGATTATTCTATGGCATGATTTTAGGTATTATGTCTGCTTAGGCTCTGAGCCATGTGATTTAGACTTTCTGTGAAGGGATGAGTTATTTTGTTTAAACAAACTTATAAAAAGTAGAAGATAAATCCAATGAATATGCCAGGCTCTTCGGCAAAGGTTCTGAGAGCTCAGTGACCTTGGTACACATAATGTAAGCTGTGAGGAGGACAACCTGCCACACTATGTCCCGCCGAGCATTAAGAAAGAGGCACAGTGCTGCTTTGATTTTAGGAAGCTATCTATGTTATGAAGCATGTTGCTTCAACTCATTTCACTGGTGAACCTTTGAGTTTTGAGAGAAATAAAAAGTGAAAATCAGTCTCCCTGGCTTATGCACACTCTAGTGCAAGGAACTCTGCAAGTGAGCCTTTATATTTCAGACAATAAAATTATCTGCAGGTCCCGAATGCTTGTGAAGATTGTGGCAAACTCCAATAAGGTACCACGAGAGCTCTCAAAAGTTTTTCTCTTCTTTAAATTCTTACTAATAGAATTATGCAGGTAATGAAACCTGGCTATCAATAAATAACAGGTACACATATGGTATTGCTACCCATCCTAAACTGAAGACTATGTGATCCACAAATCTATAAATTTAGTGCACTTTTCCTATTAAGTAGAAATTTATATATGCGGTGATCTCAAACAGTATTGAAAGCACAGGTGAATAGTGTGAGCAGATGGCTCATAATCACTGTTGTCTACTTCCCCCATTTGGCCAAATTTCTTATATTCTACAGATGCACACGAATTCCTGGTGACTAGTTAACTAAGATGGGAAAAAATAGAGATGCTTTTGTATGATATGCTTTTACCCAAGCAGGGTAGAATTCTTGTAGATAGTATATATCCCAACTAAGTGATGATAACAATGTCCCCAGTGGGCAAAATTTATGGTAATACATCAAGATGCCCCTTCTGCTTGGAATGCTAGATACCTTGAGGTAGGAAATACACAAATACTTAAATAATGACTAATACATGGCTAGAGTCAGAGACATGAAAGGAACAATAGTAGGAAATTGCTAGTAAAGAGTTTAGGGAAATAGCTTTGCGATAGATTGAATTTTATCTCTCCAAAAGATGTTGAAGTAAATACCTGCAGTGCCTGTGAATATGAATGTGACTGTATTTGGAAATAGTGTCTTTGCCAATGATCAAGTAAAGACAAGGACATTAGAGTGGGCCCTAATCCAATAGGACTGGTATCTTTATAAAAAGGGAAAATTTAGAAACAGAAACAGTACACATGTAGGGAGAAGTAAGAGTTTGGGGTGATGCATCTGCAAGCCAAAAACTTCAGATTGTCAACAGATCACCAGGAGCTAAGAAAAGAGGCATGGAAATTTTCTCCTTTACAGCCTGTAGAAAGAATGACCCTGCTTACCCATTGATCTCAAACTTCTAGCCTCCAGAAATGAAAGACAATCTATCATTTAAGTAAGCCCTCCACTCTGTGGTGCTTTGTTAGAGCAGCCATAGGAAACTAACACAATGCATATGGATGTACATCCCATGGTGTGATTATATTCTAGCCCATGTACATGTTCAAAAGACCAACGTTTTGGAGAAAGTTACAATTGATCACAAAGATAACTTGCTTTGCTTTGCAAACATGTCAATTACTTTTTTGTTTGTTTGTTTCAGTGTCAATATATAATCAGTGGAGTCAAGAAAAAAAGTGGGCAGAAGATGCATGGACTTTCCTTCCCTAAAGCTGCCTTTGCAACTGCTAAGTGAACTGTGTGACTGTGAAGATCAATACAAAGCCCCCACATTGGCACCATAATCCAGAGGTGCAAGCCTATCAGTTGGTGGTAGGTTTTTACATTGAATCTCCTGTCATTGATTGAGCAGCACTTAATTTGTATTCAAATATTTATTCTGGCAATAGATGTACTTTATCTGTCAATTTTATTTGGTGGCACCATCTCCATGGACTTGAAGGCTGTGCTCATCACCATAAAACCCCACAAACACTGTAGTATAAGAGATAAGATAGAGAGCTCAAGCTCACACAGAGTTCTCTGGTCTTCTCATGTGCTCTGATACCACAAGTAGCAGATGGTCGAAGGTCTTATCTCAGTCTCAGTATAGAGGCCATGTGGGATTCAACCTGGTCCTAACTGAATTGTTCAGTCTCCCCCTATAAATATTTAAGGAATACTCCTCTTTTAAAAGACCAAGCTTACTTCCCCCCTCAGATGTTCCTTGCCCTTCCAAATATACCTCTAGCCAGATTATGGGCATACACCTTAGATTCACCAGTAAGACACATTGACTTTTGACTGTATATCGGAGTCTACTAATTCAAATACACAAAATAGAATAAAATCGATTATGACAAGAATGGGACAAGCAGCAAAATCTATAGCAATTTCTGTAGGTAGCACTGGGTACACCCCTAATACAAGTTCTGTGGCTCCACATTTCCTATAGAAGCATAGTTCTCCTTTGTTGAGGCTGCCTGAGGGGAAACACAGATTTACTAATGTTTTACCACCTTTGTTCCTTTTCTTTATCTCATCACATCTTGCATACTTAGGGAATATTTTCAGGAGAATATATGGCCGATTCCAAAAGTCTTACCTGGGAGCCACTAAGCTTCACTTACCTCTGCCTGTCATGACTGTCGCCATCAAGGAAAGCAACAGGTTTGATATTATAAGCACTAATTGAACAATAAACAATTTAAAATAACTCTAAATTTGATAATGATTATGGCATTGACGAAGAATTCCAAAAGCAGTCTACCAGAGTCTAAATCTATAAACTAATTTTGCCAAGAAGAGAAGCAGAAAGTATAATATCTAAAAGAATGGGTTCTGAAACCAAACAGCCTGTGTTTAAGTCCTAGATTTACCTCTAAGTTATTTTGTTACTTTTGAAAATTTTCTTGTTCCTCAATACTCCCATCTCTGAAATGGGGGCAAGAACTACACTAACAGCACTGGAGTGTTAATGAGATTAAATATAAAAATAGCTGCATCTTTTTAAAGAAATGTCTAATTCAAATAAACAATCTATATTATCTATTTAAATTATTAATTAACGTAAATAAATGCATTAAAGTGTTTCTAAAAGAGGTAAGTAATATTATACAATTGTATCTTATGTCTTGAAAGTCACTATTTCTGCTAAAACATTTTTATTAACATAATTTTAAGCACTTAATTTAAATAAGAAAATAGACTGTAAGCACTAACTTTTGCTTTACAATGGCAGAAATGTCTTAATGTGGTCAGAGGTGTCCCAAAAGTAGTTAGGGGTAACTCCCTTACTCCACTACCAACAAAAAAGAGAAACAGAAAAATCCCATCTGTCCATATGACAAGTCCAAAATCAGACACCTGCATGGCAAGTATGCATAGCACTGAGTATCACAGATGTTCTATATTTAGTACAAACCATATGCTCAATGATTTACTTAAGTTGAATTGGGAGAACGATCCACTATAGAAAAAGTCCACAGAGCAATTAAGGAACATGTTTTTCTGCTCTCATCTCATCTTCCTTCCTTTAGTCCCAGATGTTACAAGCACTACAGAGACATTAGTCAATTTGTTAACTTACTGTCAGATTGTTAAGGGTTTATAAAGATTTTGACCCATTTTGCTACATTTGTTTTGACATCAAGATTAATTTAATTATAACTGACTTGGGGACAAAAGGAACACAGTAGGGTATCATGTTATATTTGAATGGCTTAATACTTTCACAAGACACTCGAAGCACTTGTGGATTTCCAGGCTTCAAGAGTGTGATTGCTCTAGAGAAAAGAAGCAATGAAGAGAGCTAGCAACCGTCTACATTAACTGAGTGAGTTACTTGATTACTTAACCCTTTTATCTCTAAAGGGAAGTCCATAAACTTCCTGGACTTCCAATAGCTCTTATATTTTGTTCAGGTGCTTTTAACCTGTATTATATTTCTATGTTCTAATGGTGTCACTTAATATTTACAACACTTAGCAAAGTTCTAGCCCAGGTCATTAATAGAGTCTTTCCAATAAAACGTGATACACTTCCTTAAATGTATTTGAAAGGAAAACTTATGGTGCAGGTTTTGCTCCAATTTTGCCCACCTCTAACATGTGCTGATTCAATGATGTTGTTTAAGACATGTGGATAGAACTGGAGAGCATTATACTAAGTGAAATAAGCCAAGTGGTGAAAGACAGAAACCATATGATCTCACCTATAAGTGGAACCTAATCAACAAAATAAACAGGTAAGCAAAATATAACCAGCAACACTGAAATAAAAAACAAACTGACAGTAGCCAGAGAGAAGGAGGGAGGGGATAACAGGAGAAAATGAAGGAAGGGTCACTAAGGAACATGCATAAATGACCCATCAGCAAAGCCAAATGGGGAAAGGATTGAGGGTGGGAGGTGGTGGGGGGGATGGGACTGGGGAAAGTGGTAGTGGGAAAATGTTGATGTGGGGATGATGGGATGGGGTGCAGGGTGGAGGGGACAAAAGGGAGAGAAAAATTAGACAACTGTAACAACAAAGTCAATAAAATATAAAAAGAAAAGACCTAGGCTCCTTGAACCTATGTCCGTATGTCCATACTAGTTGACGGAATTATTGTACAGATTACACAGAATAATTCATATAAAAGTGTTTTCAAAATTGTAATGGAAATACTATATTAAGATTATTTTTTCCTATATCTTTGTGACATCTACTAACTAGATTCCAATTTCTACAAATATGGAGCATATGGAATAGATACCGTGTGATAGTCATATAGATACTTCTAATGTAGATTTGGGACCTAGTAAGCACTAATTAAACCTATCTTGAGTGGAATAGATTTCTGATTAATTAAATGCTTTAAGTAAATGAAAGTTACCAGGCACAAAATACAAAGCTCAAACACAGGAATGATCAATTGTTAAAAAATTAGGAAGAAAACATTAGATAATGGTTCTTAAAATTTCTTCTCCAGGCAGACAGCATCAAAATTGCTTGGGAACTTCAAATTCCTGCAAGTCCTTAAGCTCTGCTCTGACCTACTGTATCAGAAACTCAGAAAGTGGGACATAAAGCCATATAATCTGAACATAGATGCTAAAGTGTAAGATCTACTTCACTAAATGATAATAGTATATCGGAAATCATTGTATTTGGGGTATGAGGACCACCATTATTCTTTAACAACAATTTAGTTACTATACTTTAATGAAGGCATGCACTAAATGCCGTATGACACACATCTCCACATACCCTCAATCTTCTGGTGCAGCACAGCCCAGTGGCACTTCCCATGGTGATAGAAGTGCTCCATGTCTGTACCGTCAGATGGGAATGTGACTAACATGACCAACGAACTGAATTTGCAATTTCTTTTATTTGTTAGTAATATCAGTATAAATAGCCACATGTGGCTGGTGTCTACCATGTTGGACACCATTCTAATGGCCGTTGCGGTAATTAAGACGATCAGGTATTGCATAAAGTTCCTCAGCATTACACAAGAGATTATAATTTCTTCAGTGGTATAAAGTACATAAAAGGGGTTAAATCCTAGAGAAAGTGGCACCTGGGTTGAGCTCTGTTAAAGAGAGAGAATTTCAAAACACAAACATGGGAAAGAGTAGAGGCGGAGACTATGGTGTCCTAGAAAAATTAAGTGAAATACAAGGTACAGAAATTGCTCAGACTTTTTTGTGTACAAAATATATGTTGTGAAATTAAAAAACAGAGATGGATACTTTGTTGTATCTGGAATATGAAAGTCTCTAAACTTTGAACTTTATTCTCTATTCTTTAAAAAATAATTTATATTTCAAGCAAAGGAACAACATAATTGAGAAGATGTCGAATTGCACAGGATGCTTTAAGTGATGGACAGAAATGAGAAACAAGGCAGGAGACCCAGGAAAATGTAAGTTTCGGGCAATGAAAGTATCATTTAGTTATGTTTCAGTTTGGCTGAATAATGATTTGAGTACCTAAGTCCAGCATTTGCTAACCCACTAATTATCAGTATTTACAAAAATGTGGTCTACTTTAGCCAGAAACACAAGGTACTTGTTTAAAAAGACGATTTCTAGATCTCTGATTAGATGCACTAAATCAGAATCTGCAAGTATGAGGGGCAAGAATCTATAAAATACTTAGCAACTCCCATGTGATTATGTGGAGCACAACCATTTTAGAAGTACTTGGTGAATGCTAAATGATAAAAACCTAACTTGAATTTTGTAGATCAGCAATTTTAAACCGATGTGCTGTGGCCCACTGGTGTGTCGCAAAAAATTTTGAAATATGTAGTACCTGACTATTTAGTCAGGGGCACTGACCTCTTTTCACCTAGATTGCCTAATTGAAAAAAAAATGACAATAGTAAAACAACCATAGCCATCTGACGCAAATGAATCAAAGCTATACCTACTTTTAGTCAGAACAGGGAATGTTATATTGGGATGACTAATAAAGCTGTTTAGTTTTTTTTTTCCCTATAAAATAAAAGACACGTTTTTCATTTTCACCAGTAACTTTATTGATTTGGATATTTTGAATATGTTGGCTATCTCCTGCAAGGTATAACATTGATTTTTCTCAATTAATGCCCTGATCTGATCACTATCAACTTCAACTGGTCTACCTGACTGGGGAGCATCATCCAGCAAGAAATCTCCAGCAAGAAACTTTACAAACCACTTTCTACATGTTTGGTCAGTCACAGCACCTTCTCCATACCCTGCACAAATCTTCCTTTGTGTTTCAGTTGTGTTTTTACCTTTCTTGAAATAATAAACCATAATATGCCAAACATGTTGCTCATTTAATTCCATCTTCAATATTAAAATGGCTACACAAAAATTAACCAATTTTGATTTTTTTAAAATGCACGCTGACATGATAGCTGTCACAATACAGTCTAACAAAATTGTTTCTAATGAAATTAAAGACAACTCAGCACTACTAGAGCCATGAAAGGAAAAAAACAAGAAAACTTTTTGGCCAGCCCAATATTTTTTGGTGTGCTCCAGAATTTTATTACTTAGTTTACGTGTGCCATGAGTGAAAAAGGTTGAAAATCACTGATGCACATAATTAACTACATACATAATACTTAGTGATTTGGCTACAATATTTGCTGATCTTGTGACTTGCACTGATTTTAGCTTCTTTATTTCTCTGCTATAACATCCTAGAAAGATTAATAGTTTCTTAGAACCAACTGTGTGAATTTTTCAATCTATGTGTCACACAAAGGGACATGTCTGATTAAATCAACAATAATTACAATTTAGCCTAATATCACTGTCACCGGAAGTAGCTTCTGGAAGTAGCTACCCGGAAGTAGCCAGGTAATTTAGGAAAGAGAATTGTGTGTTGAACTGTTAAAATCATCAGATCAGCTTGATACTTTACCATGTGGTCAAATATATTCTTAGTGTATATTTCCAGTAAAATTTACATTCTTCATTTTGCAATTGAAGAACCTTTGTCCTATGTTCCTCTTTTAATTGGGATTATCCTTATTATTAGGGGCATGCCAGTGTGGAATACCCTTCTATACCCCTCACTGTGAGAGAAGGGCCTTGAACGAGTAACACGAATGCGTTTCCAGTTCCTTCCGATCATACAGTTAGTTAAGAAAATATAATAAAAAGTAATAGTTCCTTGTATTGCTATATCTTGTACTCTATTAGTATTTAAGTATTCATAATGAAGATGAATCTTTTCTTGTATTTATATCCTCTGCAGCGTATTTAGATTCCACAAGACTGGGGCGTGCTTTTCAACTCAGTAAGGAAAAAGGAGTGAGGAAAGATTCTGATAAGATGCTGACGGATCCAAGGTCCATTGTCACCTAGGCCATTATTTTCACTAAAATTATAGTCAGCGTGCAAAAATCACAATGCTGCAGCAATAAGCCTGGAAGTGGCAGCAATTTCAATAGTGTGTTAATGGCACAAGTAAGCAAAGTGAAAGTCACTCACTTCTCAGCCACGCTGCAGTTACATGCGGTGTTCACAATCCTCATTTTAAAGGTAAATGATTGAATTGTGAATCATGGACATTCTCCCGACTTCATTTTACCAGCAATGATTTCTATTTCCTGTGTGTTGAAGTAACTTCTGTTAATATATTGCTTTGATATATGAAATGAGAGTAATGGACACACTTTATAATAACGGATATACATTTCATTTCCACTTGGCTTACAAATGCTGTTCCTCCTACCTGCTGCAATTGATTAAGGGTAAAATATCAGCATTCATCGGGGAACTCCAGGCACTGTAAATTTCTCTGGCCCTGTGGTGTGTTAAAGATTTTTTCTTCTGATAATTTAATTCTGTTTACTAACTATTTGCATATTGCTTATGCATCACGGATGCTGAAAAACTGGGAATCTGCAACCAGAAAATAATATAACAACAAACATTTACATTCCTTCCATTAAATATTTATAAAATCTTAAAAACTGCTAGCAGTTTCTTCCATTTTTAATTATAACCATGAAAGTGAAAACTGTTCAATTTTTCTCTGAAGAGATACTTTAAAAAACATTGAAATAGTTTTTTTTTAAATAATGCTGGACGATTGTTATCATTTTTTTAATACAACTCCATGGCTACTCTGTTCAACTTTATAGCTCAATTATAATGTTTAGTGGAAAACACAATTCAAATTACAATAACAATGAAGTTATGCAAAAAGGGCCATATAAAACTAATAAATAATAAAACAGCAAGTTGACTATGCTTTAATGGACTTTTCTAAGAATTATATTTTTTCTTATTGTAGGAATTGCTGAACACTGTGAAACAGACAAGTGATGTATTCTCCATCATTCTAGTGTACTATGTTTTCAACACAATGATTTCACATGGCAACAGTTTCACATACAGTGACCCTCCCATCTACCCACTTCTTGAATGTTGGAACAAATTTCATACCTTAAAATGAAGTTAATGTTGCACACACAAAAAATGAGCCATTAATTTTAAGCTGCATGCTCACGGTTTTATAAGAGCAGTAGGGTAAGCTCAGCTTTGATTACAAATAAATTTTAATAAGTAAATCTGACATATAAAATGAGCTGTGTATGAATTGTGGCATAGCAATCAAGCGTACCTGCTCAGAATTTATTTAAATATGAAAACTGGAATTGCTTTCACAAACTATACTAATTTTACATAAGTTTTTTCTCCAATATATAAAATTAGCAATGGATGCATTCATCACTGCATCTTCAGTTTAAGCACCATAAACCCTGCAGTCAACTCAGCAGCCTTGGCTGTTCACTTCATCTCTTCTTCCCAGGCCCCCAGCACACCTTTCCTCAAAATCGTTGAACCAGTGTCTGCTTCTTGTAATCATTTCACCCACTTCTACAGAAACAACCCATCCAAAACTTTCTAAGTTCCTGATGTTTGGTGTATGTGAGTGCTGGGGAGCAAATCCAGTATAAAAAACTTTGCACCCCAAGCCTGATCAGTATTGACAAAGTAATCTTCAGTGCGCGTAGTATATTTGGTCAAACCTGGATGTAAATTTTAGGAAGAAAAGCCGGTATGCCATTTTCTACTTAGCAAGGGATGAAGTGGTTGGAGCTCATAGGGCCTTACACTTTATTAAGCAAGGCACGGGAGTGACCTGTTGTTTACAGAAAGATAAAAAAAAATTTGAAAAAGTACTATAAAGTAACAAAAGAACATAGGAGTATATATTAAAGGCCTGCTACATAATATAGCAGAAAATAAAGTGGGCACTCAGGAGAAAAATCTGGTTCAAATTTATTGATGGCTTCTTGAAATGGGCTTTATGCAAGAGTCGTTGTTAGTATACTGGGGAGGTTAGTATCTTAATGGATATATCTCTTTGCTAGAAACTTTATAAAGTATATCAGTTTTTGCAGCATTTATGTGTTAATGGTTAATGTCTACACATATAAGTAAAATATCTGCAGATAACCATGTAAGGAAAAACACTATTAGTAGTGAGGATTAAAAAGCGAACACCTTTGATCCCTGAAGAAATTGAAAGTATTATTTTTCTAAATGAAACAAACATGAATTAAAGGACTCAAATTTCCATTAGAGGTAAATTTCCACTACTGCATTCCAAAGCTACTTAGTAAAACAAATGGGGACCTGAGACTAAAGAAACACTACACATTTGCTTCAGAAATTAGGTTTCCTATTCAACGATTTGCTTCTCAAGGAACAATTGCAGATGAATTACACAGCCCTACTTATCTTGTGTTGCTTCTGTTGCTTCTTAAACTTGAATGTATTTAATAAGTGCTTCAAAAGAAGCCCAGGAAACAAAATATGTCCTTTCTTTTTCAACATGCGGGCCTTACTCTTGAGTCCTGAAATTGCATTTCATATCTGGTTTGGAACTCAGGGCCTGAGAGTCGAACATAATCATCCTTAATCCGTTCGGCTGCTTACTTATTGCTTTGAAGAGTGGGGAGAAAGGTGCCTCTATTGAGTTTGCTTTCCAATCTCTGCTTCTCTAAAGAGTATATGTGAATAATCTATATTTCAAAGCAAGATGACCTTTACTTGATTTAATGGAATCTCTCTTTCAATATCTGAAATGAGAGAGTGATTAAAGCTTTGGTTGTTAGGAAATATGTATTTTAAGAATAGATAAGCATAAAGGTCAGACGCTGTCAGAAAGGATTTTGACTTTCTTTAATATTTAAGTATGTCATATGAATCACAGTTTATGCATTCATAGTATATTTTTAAGTTTGATTAAAAGCCTTGCCTTTTTGTAGAGTCAAAGCTGGTGTCTCAGATAAAGTAAAGATGTTGAGGATGGTAGGTATATTTTTGTTGGGATTTCCATAGAAACTTGATCTGTTCTGTTGCCACTTGACCATATAAGAAGATAATGATCATTTAACACACTGCTTTGGAAAGTTTAAAATAATGCCTGATATATTCCTAAATTATAATTATTTTAAAATTTCAATAGCTGTGTGTTGAGTGTTATCTATATTCAAGAAATTTTTTCTAATAAATATACAGAAAAATAAATACCCAACACTCACTGAGGTCTCAATAGGTATCAAATCCCCCTGACCCAGGTGCTTTATAAGTATCAGTTAGCACGCACCTATGAAAGGTTTGTTGAAAGAATGAATGAGTGACCTTATGAAGCAGTTTTTTTCTTTTTTTATTGTTCTTATTTTATAGATGGGAACTCTGTGACACAGGGAAGTTAAATAGTTCGCCAAAGGTCATAAAGCAAGTAATTGATTGAGCTGAGTTTCAATACAGGTCTCAAGCTAGAGCCCAGATTTCTAATCATGGTGGTCTGCTGTTTGATCTTAATATTAATAATGGCATAAAACTTATTTATGCCTAGAATTTTGTATGGTGCAAAACGCTTTTGCTTACCTTTCATTTATTATAGCAGGTGTACATTATAAATTACAAAAAATCTGTTTCACATGAAGTGTTACCACAATACAAATATTTCCTCTATATGATTATTTATTCTACCCTTTTAAGGGTGCTTAATTTCCCTGGAAATAGAGTAATGACCTATTTTTATGATATATTTCTCAATATATGGAGATCTTATAAACTGAGAATCAAGAACAAGTCTCTTAGAAATGAGAGTAGGAAAGTCAACAAGTAATTTAGGTATTTAATGGAGTATTAAAAATGATAAAAAGATAATTTGAGAAAGTAGGGGAAGAAAAACCTTACATTGTCTACTGGAAACTGAACTAAAATTTGAGCAAACACTGTAACAGACGGAAGTTCAGAAGGAGTGCTGCATGTCCCAGCTGTTGCCCAAGCCGTCCCCATCCCAGCTCCAGGAGGGGACCCCTCCTTGCCCCCACTACTCACTCCCTAGACACCATCAAGGTTGCTCTTATTCCTAGTCAAATCAGTCATCATGAGACTCCTGAAATTGCTAGGGTATTTCTCAGTCCCTAAATTTTAAGCCCTTAGTTGAATACAAACTCTTTTTTTGACTTTTTTATCTACCCCTGAGTGACTTCTGAAGTTTTCTAAAGTATTATCTGGAATGGATAGTTATCAGTAAAATTCCCTGATGGTTATTATCCATTTCCTTCAGGTCTTGGCTTCCTAAGAAGCCCCCCAAAAGTTAACTAGCTGTTTCTTTTCTCATGATTCTCCTAACACTAAGCTTAGAGGTAGAATAGGTGTCATTGTTGCACCTTCATTCCTACTTTCAGAATATGTTTCTTCTTTCCTCTTTCAAAACAGCCTGTACATCACACCAATGGCTCTTTGCATCAGTCATTTGTCAACCCTAGGCCGCTCACAATCTTTCCCTTTTTCTGCCACTCTAATTTCCTCTTGCTGTATTCTTGACAATTTCTGAATTCTCAGATAAATCACCCTTACAGCACCTTGGTGTCTCAGTCCCTTCACTTCTACCCCTCCACTTGCCCCCATCCTGCCTCTGACTTCTGAGCCAAACTCTAGACCATACTGTTAGCAATGACGGAAGCTCCTCTACAATCTCTAAGTCAAGCACCCTACTCTGACTCCGCCTTTTTCACCCAGAGAACTCCAACCAGTGGTACCCAGACACCATCAATTTCTTGACCCCCTCTGAGAATAATATTTCAATACTTAGTTTCCCTCTTTATGGTTTCTCACCCACTTTAGGTTCTTACTTCAATTTTTATAAAATTAAGTTCCTTGTTTTAGCAATATAGTCATCTCCAAATTTTAAAACCTCAGTAATTTTGTTTTTCTTTCTTTCTGAGTTCCTGAACTTCTTTTGCTCCTTGCCTTGGGGAATGAAGCAGCAGCATCAAGTGAACATAAATAGAAATGTAACTCTATCTCTGTAGTCACATGCAATTATTTTTATCTCTAATGATGATGCAATATTGTATGTTGTATATATGTGTGGCAGAGAAATTCAGTGGTGGGGGTGGTTGGAAAAAATAATTTCTGCTGTTACAATAGTTTAACATAAATCCTAGGATGGAATAAGCAAAATTTTCCCCAGGCTAAATCTTTTTAAACAGCTAGGATGTAGTGAAAGGACCACAGGGGAAAATCTGGTATACAAATATTTTTTTTTCCTGTATTTGCCAGTTATCATTATGAATTTTAGATTTTTATTTTGAGAATTCTAATCTACCAAACACAGCTAAAAACAATACCCTAAATTTTTACAACAGATAAAACCAGGATTTCACTTTACACTTGCATGAAGACTGATGTATCCCTTCTCCTGCCATTCAAAAAATCATTCTACTTGCACTCCCAAACCCCATCTCTTTGTCATCGGTAGACCTTAAACCATCTTTCAGTTACCCTCTCTTCTCTCTCCCTTTGACTTTCTAAAATATTTTGTTTCATTTACTGTATCAGCTTTCTCAATTCTCTCAAATCCTGGAAGAAATTCATGCTGAGCATTTCCAACAGAATACACATACCAGTAAGTCAAACTCTCTGCACTTTAAGTCAACTTATATATTACCCATTAAATCTAATGTCTGGCAAGTATGTGTCAATTCTCAGCATTGTTATTCAGTCAGTCACCCAATGCAGAAATCTAAAATTTCCCTCTTGACTTTACTGCTGCCATATCTCCCACATCTAATTAATTACCAAGTCTCATATATTTTATCTCCTAATTTTTTTAAACCTATACCCTTGTTTTTTATCTCTATAGACCTAAAATAATTCAAGTCTTTTACATCTGTTTCTCATTACAACTGAAGGTTCTTTCTGATCTTGCTGATTGACACACCTCCTTTATCATACCCTTCCAATCCAAATTAATGTGGATAACACAAATTGACAACCTCAGTTCCCTGCATAAAACAATTAAGTTGCCCCTCATTTTGTGCTAATTCTCAAACTTTTCCAACAATATACCCCTAATGGGCAACAAATGACTGGCCATGTACTTTGAAGTCTGCACACGCCATGTCATGATATTTCTGTGCTAATATATCTTACGATGCGTTTAAGGAAATATTCCTTTCTGTAATCCACTCTAGATTTCTACTTGAACGTCTGAATCCTGATTAGACTGGGAGCTGCTGGATGGAAAGGAATCATTCTTATTCCTCTTTGCATCTTCAATATGGTGCATACCATCAGATTCATAGAATGAAATACATTATTAGTCGAATGAATGAGATAGATGAAAAAGGATAGTGTTGACTAATATGATACTAAAATCTCAAATTAGAATTCACACATTCAAGTATCAGATTTAATCCATGTATATTTCTATTTCCATTTACATCTGCCTAATGGGGGTGACAGTTGTTATTATAAAATAAATCTCATCTACTTTGCACTTTACTTTCTTATTGTATATATTTTTAGTTCCCTTATTTTGTTTCTGTATAGTTTCCTTCTCTTTCATTTTTATAAACTTAGTTATGACATGTATGCTCTCTTGTTTCTACCCTTCTCTTAGAAAGGACAAAAAATAATTTCTTGAGACAAAGATATCTAGTGGCCCCATGATATATGTTCAACTACTTCTTTAGTAATAGAATTCCTAGTGTTTGGCTGAGCATATGGCTACTGGGAATACAGATGCAGTCCCCAGCTTCCATAACAAGCTAGGGGTAACCGAAGTACTGCCTTTATGGCAGAAATATTTTGTGGCAACTTTACAAAAAGCCTTTAACCAGAAGACACATCCTTTTTCATCTCATCTTCCTTTCCTCGTGGACTGGCAGGAGCCATAGGGGACCATGAGGAGGCATCAGCTTGTGATGATGGTGGACTCACCACCCAGACATAGGCACCTGCCTTTGGAGTTCCTTTACACAGAGACACAGTGAAGTTCTATCTCATACTAGTGACTGTTCTATTCTAGTTACTGTCTATTGTAGCTGAACATAATCCCAACTTACCCATCTACGGGAAATTTATCAAATTAACAGATGTCATCTGAATTCCTTTATGATCAGAGAATGAAGTACTTAGGTGTTGAAGAAAGTGCTCCCAAAGTCTTGGATTTGGGGATAACTAATGAGCATAAAAACAAAGAAAGAAGAGGAAAGAGGAAGGAAAAAGCACAGAAGAAACATCATGAAACATTATAGGGCAACAAAGAGGAATCTATTAAAGTCTACCCTAATATCACAAAACTCTTGATGTGACTAGAATAGAAGGGAATTGATTGGGGCAAAGATGAGGTAGCTTTCCTGTGAGCAGGGGGAAAAAAGTTCAGAGGGATAGAAACACCATTAGGAACTTTCTGGGATCAAGGTGATATTTTGGGGATTTTACAAGCCATGAATTTGAGATTCACTCAGATATTTCTATCTGTCTGTCTATCCATCTCTCCACACACAAACCTACTGTATATATATTCTGACTGTTTGCTGAGAGGTCCTGGAACGATGGTGCACCAGCAGAAATGAGCATGTCTGGTGTCACTGATCCTTGACTTCTGTTGTAATCAGCATCTAAGATTTAACCCAATGATCCTTACCTTCTCATATTGTTTCCCTTATACAATTCACTCTCACACTGAATCAGGACTTCATTGGCCAAGAGATACCAGATGTGACAACGTGTGAGTCCCAAGGTCAAGCCATAAAAAATATTAACACTTTTATTCTGTGTTTTTGGATCGTTCACTCCAGGGGAAGCCAGCCACATCATCATGAGAACACTCATGCCATCCTGAGGTGATGCCCATACTGGAAGGAGAGCATGCTAAGGTCTCTGTCAAACAACCAA
This sequence comes from Mormoops blainvillei, assembly GCA_004026545.1. Lineage (NCBI taxonomy): Eukaryota > Metazoa > Chordata > Mammalia > Chiroptera > Mormoopidae > Mormoops > Mormoops blainvillei. Next base: position 91,408 of record PVJD01006182.1, read on the forward strand.
TGCCAGCATGCTAGCCATGTGAGTGATCCAGGTGGCTCCTTCAACTCTCGCCAAATGCTCAGATTACTACAGGCCCAAGGGACGACTGACAGAAAACTTACAAGAAATCCTAGCCAGAAACTCCCTGCCAAGCACTCCTGAGCCCCTAACCCAGAGCGACTGTGAGAGATAATAAATGATTAATATTATTATAAGTTGCTGAATTTTGGGGGAAGCTAGCTAGACAGCAATGGAAGTACTAATAGAATTTCTAAATACCATAAATCACTAAAAGAAACTAGGATCCCCTGAAAAAAGAAAGAGTGGATCCATGCCTGGGACAGGGAATGAGATGATGAAACTAAAACATCTTGCTGTGTCAAAAAGTAAGGAAGAACTTAAAAATAATGCTGAGTGTATGTCAAAGGGCTGGAAGATCCAGTCTGGCAAGCTTCCAACTAGCCAAACTGGTGCAATTTACGGTCAAACTATATAAAGGTATTAATGGTCTTACCGAACAAAGTAAGAATCTATGAGTCTTTATTGAAAATAAATACATTCATAAGTGTATCCAGCATGCATAAATTTATAAAAATAAAAGAATAACCAGTAGAGAACATAAATTATTTATTTCAGTATTGTATCAACCAATATACAGAGAAAAAATAATATAGTAGATAATTACCTTTACAATCAACATAACATGAATTAATTCTGGAAAGAAATATCAATACATGCTTAACAGTAGGAGAGAACACATTTAATGAGGAACAAGATATTTACATAGTCACATAGGACCTCTCATTAAATTAGTTATTAATTACAAAAGGAAAAGTAGTAATTATGAAGTAGATAAAATAACCATTTTAACCAAGTGATCAAAATTAATATCATCAACGAAATTACAAAGGAACATTCTAGGCATCTATCATGATATCCTGAAAAGGGCCAAGCATCACTTAAGACATGTGCTGGCCAAAAATGCATAACCTGAATCTAATCACGAGGAAACAGCAGACAAATTTAGTGGGATAGTCTATAAAATAACTGGTTTGCATTTTTCAAGAAATCTCAATGTCATGAAAGTCAAAACTGATGCTAAGGAGCTGTCCCAGATTAAAGAAAGCTGAAGAGACAAACTTCATTTATTACATGACCTGGACACATTCTCTACTGAAAATAGTCCTACACAGGACATTGTTGGCACAACTGCATAAATTGGAGTAGGGACCGTAGGTTGGAATAAAGTATTGTATCACTGCTAAATTTCATGAATTTATTAATTTTAATGAGGTTATTTTAAAAAAAATCACTGTTCTCAGTAAATGCAAATCGAAACATTAAAAGGATAAAGAATAATGATGCCTACACATGGATATATTGCGAGAGAGAGACAGAGACAGACACAGAGAGACAAAGACAGGGAGACATCTCAGAGAGTATGAGCTGATAATTAGTAAAACTGCACAAGAGAGATTTTGTTCTTGAAACTATCCGAAGCTTGAAAGTACAATTCTTAGAGAATTTCCCATTACTTTAACACTGTATTTCAAATTAGCGTCTTGTTTTGAGAGTTGAGAAAATGGTGAAAATGTAAGACGCAAAAGGTAATCCAATTATTGGTGGTCAGAAGGAAGAAAGAGGAGTCAACTTCTATATAAGGAAAACTAATGAAAATTTCTATTCAACAATGACAAAACCATGAGAATAGTGGGAGCAGCATGAAGGTTATAATAAAGAGATTTATCCTGTATACAAAGGATTAGAAGAGTGATTTGGGATTTCTGTAAGCACTGATAAGAAAGTTACAAGTTTGTCTATATCAATTTTGATTCACCACTACGGTTGGAAATTTTCATAGTTTTGAATTTCATCTAATCATATATGAAAAACTATTGTAATATAGCATTTTGCTAAATAAATCTAATTCTTTACCTCCCAACTTTCAGCTTCAGTTTTGTTCAATGCAGTTCAGGGTTTCTTAGTAAATTTAGGTTTCTCTCTTTTCAATTCTTATTTTTCTCTAGTTGTGATCTAAACAGATGGAAGTGGGGTGTGGGGTGATCTAAATGAGAGTAGGACATAGGAACATAGACAAAATTAAGAAGGTAACTCAGATTTTCCTTCTTTATCAATATTTCATTAAGAGCAGCATCTGTTCTCAACTTTTCAGGCTCTATTCCCACATTACCCACTGAGGAGCTGACACTCCCTCCCTCACTTGCCCAACCATCCGTAACACTGACACGTTTTTACAAGTACAAGCCAGTTATTTTACAGACTACCAGGTCACAGAGGTTACTCTTTCTCTTAATTAGATATAAAATCTCTCCATTTCCACTGGCCCACGCTTAGATTTCCTGGATTAAAAAATAAAAAAAAAGCATGGGACAATTTATAATAATATATTGCACCCTGCCAGACCATCAGAGGTTGGGGAAAGCAGAATTCAGGCACTTTCTGAGCAAACACATTTTTTCTCTAATGTAACTCTTCCTTTTTTGGTGCTCTAGAGACGGGCAGAAGCCTTTGTTTATAGGAGCTGTCGTATTCCTCGTTCTTTCCTCTTGCGTGTGATCTTTGTATGAGCCTGCCTAGATTATTCCCTTTTGTTGGAAAACTTGCTCTTATGTAATCAACAAATATCTCCCAATGTGCGCACACACTTTTTTTTTTTTTGGATGTGAACTTTTCTGAGTCCATCGTACTATTAAACTTTGGGTTAAACAAACAAATCAATTTTGATTCTAACAATCTTATCCCTTGAAACTCTCAAATTACCTGATTTATTAGATACCGGTCCCTGCTACTTGAACTTCACTGACTCTATTAAGAGACTCAGTAACTTCTTTATTTCTTTGCTTATTTTCGTGTGTTTCTTTTGAAGATAAAATAAAATCTTTTTAGGCATGACAGCTATTGATCCAGTGAAGACTAGGAAGCAATATTAGAAATAGCAAGAGCAAAATTAATGTTGCCCAAGTTTTGTCCCATTTGTCAATTCATAACGTAGTTCCTGTGTAATCCATCAATGGATTTATGATTCCTACTTTTGCCAGGCAACAAAAACGGTACGCTTCGATAGATAAGTCATAGTTTTTGTGCTCTTGGTATGCATGGCAAACAGAAAGGGAAAATGCGTTCCCAGGCGCTCAAAGGACAGATCTGTAACTAGTCCCAGCTGGGGGGTCCTTGTGGGGATCAGCTTGGGAGTAACTTCCAGAGGAAATCTGATCCTCTGGACTCGAGCAGTCATTGAAGGAGCAGGGCTTAGGAGCAGGGCTTGTGCAGTCTGGAAGTTTCGTATTATCCATAAGATACATGGCTTCAGAGTTTGTTTCATCAACCTACCTCCGAGCACAACTGAACAGCAGTGATAGAAACACAGCTCCCAGAAATACTGTCCTGTAATATAACTGCTCTGGCAACACTGAAACAATATTCATCATAGCACAGCTCTACTGAGCTGCACATGTGCAGGAAATAGAAGACAGCAGGACACCCAACTGCTGCTGCAAAGTGCGCAGAAACGGGGGTAATTACAAGCAGAGAGGGCAGCAGAAACTTGTTAAGGATTCATAGAAGCTCACCCTCAAGCAATGTAGCATAACTGAGTGTATGAGAAGGGGCATGCTGCTGAAGAAAGGAAAGAAGAAACTTACTCTTAGAAAACAGATTTCTGATGAAACAAGCAAGACAGCATCATGCACCTATGCAGCTCTGTTCATTTCGGGTTTTAAGTAAGAGAGATTAGTACACCTGTCAAACGCTGCTAGAAAATGTGCATTTATCTAGTGTTTTTGAGTTGTCTGATCGTCATTTTTACTTATTGTTTTCCTAGTTAAATTAACAATTATTTTGCACTAGAGATAAAAAAATTAATTCCTTAAAAGCTGTTGCACATTCATTTGAAGAAGCAGATGGTGTGCTCTCTCTGAAAGTATTATTATAACAAATAATCAGAAATAAATCTAAGGATAGAGGTGAGAGATTACTTTTGCTTATATTGCCACAACATTACCACAAAGAAATAAACCTGCATTTTAAGGGTAGATTGAAGGAATAAATAATTCTTATTATTTCAGGTATGCACATTTATTCATTCAATCCCTCAAACAAGCATTTACCCAGTGTTATATGCACACACCCGGAGACAAGAGATGCAGACAGACACTATTGGTAGGCATGATAGGAGCCTTTACTTTTCCTTCCAGGTTTTAGCCCTAGGTAGGTACAGGGAGTAGCCTGATTCCCATGCAGGTGGCATTGCTCACTCCATATAACCAGAAGTACTTAACTCTCATAAACTAAAATTCTGGCAAACATCCATTGAACCTTAGAACAACTCCAGAATTACAATGACTTTAGCTACAGAATCAACAGTACATCATTATAATGAAAGTATCCTTTTTTCCTCTCTGCCTGTAGAAAATCTTGTGGTAAAGGTGAGGTAAAAGGTCAGAAATGAAAGAAAATCCAATGGAATTAAATAGCAAGTAAATAATTAGAAGGGATAATTTAATTTAAAAGGATTATGATGGCACACAGAGGCTTTCCAAGGTCAATTTTTAAGATAGTTCAATTTCAGTGAGTTTTTTGAGCTGATTTGATTGAGGTCATTTAAAATTTTGGAAGATGGCTTTCTTTATTCACAAAGGTATTAATAAGGTACAGTTTAATTGAACTACCTGGGAAGTGAGTCCATTTTATTATAATTGTGCACAAAGTTACTCAGTTTATGTTAGTCAAATGCCATTCACTTCAATGATGATTTTATGCATGTTACAGGTTCCTTGTTAGCTTTGCATTTACAGCCTCAGTGGAAACATTCACCAGTTTCTGCTGAAGAGAGGAATTATTGCAAAAGAGAAGGAAACAAGTGAAGGGGTGATATCCTCCTGTCTGTCTGTAACCTTAGGGCCTTTGTTTGCAGTAACTTTGAATTAGCTGCAAAGCATAACACTTCCACGCTCTTTTTAATAAAAAGGACTTTTTCATTTCCTAACAAAACTTCTTTCCATCTCTGTACAGAGCAAACTTTTCCGATTCTGCAAAGATCAAAAGTCAAGACTATAAATCATTCTTTATTTCAAAGTCAGTTCCCTTAGCCTGTAAGTTTTATTATTCAGCCTAAAGAAGACAGGTTTCAGTTTTAAAGGAACTAAAGGAATAGAATAAATAAACAAATAAAAACTTGAATGCTAATGGGAAGAAATCACTGTTTTTAGACTGTATTGAATTATTTCATTACATGACTTTCTTAATTACTTATTATTTATGGATGAAAAATAATGCTGCTTTTGATTTTATTCTATAACCCTCCCACCCCCAACACACACACTGTTTTGGAACGTAATACTTAGAGAAAAAACCACCAGTCAGCTAAACACTTATTCTTGGGTTTCATATTTATGTCACTTGAAAGAGATTGCCATCCCTGAGTGGTGCAGATAATAAGTCTGAACCTGTCGGCCTTATTAAATTTGGCCAGTCTCTTCACCTCATTGCTGAAAGCTTCCTGGTTGAAATCAAACCCATGAGAACAGGATTATTCTTAAAGTGATTGAAATAACACATTGAGCTGGCAAGCCGTTACTCCATGCTGTTTTATTCCTTAAGTGAAAACCAAATTCAAAATTCTAACTTGGAAGGAAATATTTGAGTATAAGAAGATTATGTTTATAGTTTTTATTGCTATGTCTCTGTCAGTAAGTAATAAATCTTTTCATATTTTGAAAATGCACAAGATTTCCTTGGACTGTGAAAATCCCTTTTAATTACTCGTCTAAGAGTAGCATATATGCTAATGAGAGGGAATTATTATTTTTTCTTACAGGCACATCTTTCATGTATACAATTGAATAGTCAACATTTTAAAAATTAAATCATAAGCAATACATTCAACTTTATCAATAATATGGCTAATGTTGTGATAAAAAATTATGCTCCTCGTTTTTGGCATCTGCATGACATAGTAATATTTATTTCATATTTATGTAAAATAATATAGTCCTAAAAAATGTGTGGTAAACAGCTTTGCACTTCTAGCAGACCTTAATAAATAATGTCATTTCCTTTAACTTTGTGTCAAGTATTAATTTTCAACCATAAAATTATTTATTTTGAGCACTTTATAAGGTATTCTGCAATCTTTCTAAATCAGTATTAATACAGGGAACTAATAAGAAAATCTAATTCTCATAAAAGAAGTGTCTGTGTATCACAGGAGGTTGAGCCCAGGGGTCTCAACTGCTCGTTTGGATAAGCCAAAAAAACCCCCAGGGAGGACTGGATGGAGCAGACGCAACCTTTATTGCTCACATTACTGGGAGCACCGACAGCGACAGTGGCAGATCAGCGAAACAGGACCGCACCTGCCCGAGTCCAAGACTTGTTTTAAGGGGTCCCAGGCAAAGGGGCATGTGTCTTACACATGACTAAACTACATTACCTCTGTGTGTACGTGCAGAGAGAGAGGGTCAAGAAGCTGTCACAGGACAAGATGCTCCCCAAAGGAGATGAGGAAAGAATCACAATTTATTTCCACAGCGATACACATTCCTTCTGGTCAGGGACCCCCCAGCCAGCTTTCCTTTATAGGGAATGAAGAGCCATGTCCAGCACAAACTGACGCCACAGTCTGCATAATTCTAAACAAAATAAAAGGCTCTCTCAGAACACTCACCTTATCTTCCTTTTCACGTGCACTCCTGGTAAAGCATTAATCTTTAATCTGAGTATGTTTAATTCAGTTCCTCTCATTATACTAGGTAAGCTCTTCATTATCCATTACCTTAGGCTATGGAAATAGTCCCCTAGAGTGCTACCGTCCCTCAGCTCCATTTCTGACAACCCCTTACCTTCTCATATACTGCCGCCGCTAATGCACATTTCTCTCCACGACTGCCTGCCAACATCAGATTAGGGCTTTAGCCAGGCATTCAAGGTTGACCTCATCCTCTGCCAAGTCTCCTTTTCTAATCATACCATCCTGTTCTCTTCTGCACAACCTAATGCGAAAAAGAAAAATCATATAACATGCCACGTTGCAAGAATCCTATGCTTTCTCCAAAGGCATTTTCCTCTATGTGGAAATTACTATAACTCATTTCAAACAATTAGAATAACAATTCCATAAAACCTTACTCAAATACAATCCATATGCTAGTATTTTTGCCATGTAAAATTTAGCATATTCCATTTTTCACATTTTTAAATGTTATAATTCTCTTCCTCAATTAAAAGTTTTCTAAAGATAGAGATAATGATATTAATTTCTTAATATTTTGGTAGCTTTCAATTCGTGGTTTGTGAATAGAAATTTTGAAATGGTATTTTTAAATACTAGTTAGACTTAATTGTTAAATTAATGTATTAAATATTAGTAAAGGATCTATTAAGTGAATATAAAAATCATAAAACCATAATAATGTGAAAATTATATTAATAATTAATGCATTTTGAACATCTATTCTGTGTCAGAAAAATTTTTAGTGTTTTATGCCTATCAATGTATATTTATTTTCAAAAAAATTGAGATGAGTAGAACTATTCTTTTTATTTTACATCTTTCCTTTTTACTGAATTTATTGGGTAACACTGGTTAACAAATTCATATATGTTTCAAGTGCACAATTCCACAACATATCATCTGTACACTTGTGTGTCACCTCCTCGTCATTTCCTTCCTTCATCATTTATCCCCCTTACTCCCTTCTCCATCTTCCCCCAACACCCCGTCCCCTCCAGGCAGTGGGCAATCACCACACTATTGCTGCTGCCCATGAGTTTTTCTTAATTATACAAAGAAGAATACTGAGTTCCAAATAAACGACTTTTTAAAGGGGCACAGACATAATTATTAGAAGAGCAGGTGTTTGAACTCACATTTGTTTGAAGGCAAAAATCATGTTCTTATCTATTATCTAGGAAATGAATTGATATTATACAGTCTTTCAAAAAGCATTTAATGGAGATGATATTATAAATCATGGTTTAAAAATTAATATTATAAATAGGGGCTCACCTAAGTCCTGGGAAGTCCAGAAGATAAAAAAAATCAATGCAAATTGATATGATCCAGAATTGTCATGGAACATATGGTATTTGAATGGGCTTGGAAAAGATCGATTAAAAGATGGGTACAAATGATGAGGTAGATACTTCCAGTGTCACCCATTGCACAGACGCACGGATGACTAGAGATTGGATGTGCTTGTGAACAATAACAGATTTCATTGTAGACAGTTCTTGGTTAGTTCCGCATACATAGGAAATGGTTCTTTCACTTAATGCAACATAATAAAACTATTGCATCCACATCCATTGTAATTATGATACGAACACTTGTTTCAAATGCCTCTATTTTTAAGTTTTGGCTTTAAACATAAGAAAATTTGATCAAGATTATTCTAAAGTCAACTGGATAAATCTTTCCTTAGTTTTCTTAGGCTGCCCCAACAAACATCACAAATTGAGTGGGTTAAATGCCTGAAATGCATTTTCTCATAGTTCTGGAGGCTGGAAGTCCAAGATTTAGGTGTCAACATGGTTGGCTTGGGAGTAAGGTCTCTCTCCTTGATTTGTAGATGGCGGCCTTCTCATTGTGCCCTCACAAGGCCCCTTCTCCATGTGCACTGTGGAGAGAAAGCTTTGGTGTCTCTCTCCTTATAAGGACACCAAGCTTATTGGATTAGAGCCATGCTCTTATAACCTTATTTGACCTTCATTATCTCCTTCGAGGCCTTATGTCCAAATATAGCCACATTGGGTGCTAAGGTTTTGACATATAAAATCTAGAGTGGGAGATATAGTTTAATTAGTAACAAATACAGTTTTGAGGTGTTTATGCTGTAGTCAGACTACAGCGCTGGAGAATGTGTATCTAAGAATAAATATAGATATTGACTAAGGTATAGATGATACAGATACAGGCATTTCTCTATTTCTATGAAGCAAAAGGAAAATTGCATATTGAAAGACTAATAGTCATTTTATGAGTCTACAGTAGCTCCACAGTGATTCACTAGTTTCAAGGAAAATAGTAAGAATACAAAAGCTCCAAATTAAACAGTGATTTACTGTTTAATGTCAAATAGTTTTGAAAAAATATTTCCATCTCTTTTGTATTCAGATATGAGTTAAAACTTAATATATATCAATAAATATCAAGTTATATGTATATTTGAAAAGCCTTTACTTTCACAAGGTTTTTAGATTTTTTCCTTATTCACTGTTGAAAATTTCAGAATTACACTACAGATTATAATTGATATTCATGCTTATATAATTAAGAACCACAGACTGCCTAAAAACTAAAAAGAAAAATCATTAAATAATTTTCTACATCTATAAAATATGGAAGCATCTATCACCTTGTAATTTTGGGCACAATGTTTCCAATTTATTTTTCCTTTTCCTCTCCATAGAGCATCCATTATTTATTAAATTTAAAAACTATTCCGATACAGATATATATCTCAGTATTAGTCTTTTTCTAATTCCATAACCATTAAAATACTAAACAGCACTTTAACCAAAATTAAATTTATTTTGCTTACCTATGTATTATAACATTAATTTATCCTAACCCATATGTTCCCTCTTTATTTTAAAAATAGCTTAGTGACATTTCCAATGTGAATGAAATTAATAAGGAATGGAGTATTCAAATTAAGCTGTATACTTTTTTTTCTGAATCCAATGTCTAGTTTAATCTTATTTCACTCTATTAAAACAAAAGATAAAGGGGAGTATAACATTGTGAAGACCTTAATTTGATGGCATTTGTAGTGGCATTTTATCAATACATTTTCTTTCTTATTAAGCCATTATTTCTAGTTGTGTTCTTTGTTTCCCAATTATAATCAGCAATCTTAAGAATGCTTTCACACTATCAAAAAATAAAATAAGAGTAAAACTATACAAATTTAAATCCTACCAATTTTGCATTTCACATAAATTAGGCTGAGTCCAAAGAATATTTTACTTTAGCTTGACAGATTCTTTCTCTAAAAAATACGTAATAGTCATATTCACAACAAAAGCAACAATAGTTTATCTTCATAAGAGAACAAATTACTGGTACTTTTAAGATTATACAAGCTGTAATTTTCTGCATTTTCCCCAAGCACAAAATTTATACAACAGTGTTTCCTCTTTGTGTGTGTGCATGTACGTGTACATAGATATGTACATATGTGTACATATACCTATACATATATTTTTAATTTGATATCTGTGTATAGATGGCAAGTACAATAAGATACTAAGTCCATCCTGAAAAGTTGAATCAGGTCTCCCAACAACACATTTGTCATAACATAATGACATGTCTGTTCTTCACGGCAAAGAGCCTGTGTGAGCATGAGGCCTGCGTACAGTCTCTGGCTAGTCAACTACCACTGGTCCTTTTAGTGGGGAAGACTAGGACAAATGGGCAGTAGGGACAGTCAGTAGTCAATGCCGCAATGGCTGAGTCAGCTCTTTACCGTAGGACCTAGAACAAATATACAAATCAGAACTGTACAATGGTTGTAAAAAAAAGTCATATCAAGCAAAAAATGTAGTTTACTGATGTTGTGATACCAATTATCTTTCTTTTTTAGAGTAAAATAATACTTTGATACTTAGAGTGAAGATTGGGTTAATGCAAGTCTTTGATTTCTGTGGATTTTATAAGACTTACTGAAGGATTATATCCCAAAAGTTGGTGGAGTGTTAACTTCCCCTTCCAGAATGTGTGTGTGTGTGTGTGTGTGTGTGTGTGTGTGTGTGTCCAGGCTATACTGTTTTCCTGGCTGCTTTGTACATCTTAGATAACTTGCTATTTATATAACTATTAAAGTATATTAACCTGTTCTTAATTGGCAACATAAATTATTTCCGCAGTAATTCCAAAAGTTCAAGGCTCCTTGTTGTACAGCCCCAGATTGTACCAACGACCCGGTTCTGCTTAAGGAGTTGCTATTCACATACCATAACTGAATGCAACCCTTGGACTTGTGCAATGCTGTGACCCTAAAATCACAACAGCAAGCTCCATTTAATACTATTGTAGAAATAATGTTTATTCAAAATTGGAAGATGATTTTTTTTATTGCAAAGTGTTTATTTCATGGTTACCTTCTTTTTCTTTTTTTTTTTTTGTTGGTCTATTACTGTTTT
>PVJD01006183.1:0-44879 GCA_004026545.1 Mormoops blainvillei
GAAACCTGTATAATTTTGTTAACCGGTGTCACCCCAATAAATTCAATAAAAAGGAAAATAAACACAGAGGGAAAAAAAGAAAATTAACTCAACAACCTCTATCGGATGAAACAAAATTATTTAAAATACCTCAAAGAGAAAAGGTAGGATTTTGGTAATATATGAGAAGAAGAAAGAAATAGATACCATAAGAACCAACCAAAACTACTAGATATAAAAAAAATGTAATGGTGAAATAAAGAACTCATAGATATCCATCTAACTGCCAAAAGACAAATTACCAAAGTCAGCAGAACAGAAGAAATTATAAAAAGAAACGGAAGACAGAACTGGAAGTGTCAACATCAATATTAACAGGAAACACCAGGAGAGAAGGAAAAAAAATTAACATGATAGAAAAAAAAATGACAATCACAAAATTTCCAGTTAAAGAAAGATAAAAGGCATATAATTCATGTATTAAACAGAGTGACACAAGAGAATTATGAAATACTAAAGAACTTTTACAGAGCTGAAGGTAAAGTTAAAGATAAATGGCAGGCTACAAGATTTACAACATATATAAAGAGAAAGGTTAGTATCCAAACTATATAGAACCATCTGCTGCAAAACAACTCAAACATGCACAAAAATAGTTTTTATTCCATAGGTAGTATCACAGAGCTGAGGGGAAATCCAGAAAAAATAAAAGGGGAAAAACACTAGAAAAGGCTTTGAGCTGAGCAGGGAGAGGGCAGAAGAAAGGTAGGTATCATGAAGCAGGTGCCAATACCAGCCACAGAGCTGAGCCTAGGCCCCTGACTTACTCGGGGCGGGGGGAGTTCACATATTATGTTCAAGAACTTGGAACAGTGCTCTAGTGGTTCAGGGCCTATACAGATTCATGGCTCCCAGCAAAAGCAAAATCCTCTATGGATAAAGGCAACCCACATGGTATACACAGCTACAGGAAGATGACTGACATGGCTGACCCTTGAATACATGGTTTTGAACTGCGTGGGTCCACTTACACGTGGATTTTTAAAAATAAATAATCTATATTTTTTCTTCTTGATGATATTAACATTTTCTTTTCTCTAGTTCGCTTGATTGTTAGAGTACAGTGCATAATAAATATAACATACAAAACATGTGCTGATCAACTATGTTATCAGTGAGGCTTCCAGTGAACAGTAGGCTATTAGTAGTTAAATTTCTCAGGACTCAGAAGTTACATGCAGATTTTTGACTGTGTGTATTAGGCGGTTGAAACCCTTAACCCCTATGTTGCTCAAGGGTCAATGTAGTCAGTTAAGAAAGATATCGACACAGACAAATATAATGAAATAAAACAAAAAAGATGATCTTGAAAGTATCTAAAATAATAATTTGTTTATGTAAATAGATAGGTTGGATATAAAAACAATAACCATGTTGTTTACATGGAACACCCTTAAATATAAATAATAAAAAAATTGAAAGTAAAAGGATTGAAAAAGATGCACCAACTAATATCAGCCAAAAGAAAGCTGGGGTAGCTTAAGTATCCAACAATTCAGACTTTAACACATTAAGTACTCTTTTATATAGGGTTAAATTTACCAAGAAGGCATGATTCTCAGATTGCATGCACCTAACAAAATAGCCTAAAAAGTTTTTTTAAAGGATAGAAATTGTTTCAGGTTAACATGGAAACAGACCAGCACTTCCACCTCTAACTGCTCAAACAGCCAGAAAAACACACCTCCTTTGTTGGAAGGTGGCAGAGCTACTGAGGTGATGCACCTACAGGGCTGACTCTTGCACGCAGACAGACTGAAAGGTGAGCTGATTTCCTACAGCCGCTTTTACCAAACAGTGAATGAGGGGGCATTTCTTTTTATAGAAGTATGCCAGTTTATTAATAAATAAAAAAAGAAATAACTGAACTGGAACATCATTTTGCAATTAATAATTACTAGATCTAAACACTGACTATCATAAAAAGGGAGTGCTAGATACTACCTGTCTCTTAATGGAAGAATACATAAACTTATGAAGAAGTGTTGCCAAAAAGCCTTAATATGATCAAGAATATAGATCCAATTATCAATTTGTAGTAAATAGAGAGGATGGAGAAACATGCTTGAAAATACCACAAATTATGTGCTTTGAAATTTAGTAGCACGCTTCTGAATAACCCACGGATTAGAGTTCTAAATATGAAAGATAAATCAATAAAGCTTTAATAATAAAACATTAAGAGAATATCTTCATTACTTGGGATAGGCAAATATTTCTTCAACAGGATAAAAAAGCACTAACCATTAAGAGAAAAGATTGTTCAATGGGACTTTAATAAAAGGTATTTAGATCATAGCTAGAATTTACAAATAAAAATTAAATGGTACCAAGTCATATAGTATATATCCACAGCATATCTATTTAAAAAAAAAAGAAATCGAAGACTGCTACATACCATATGTAAAAAATAAATTTCTGATGACTTAAGAAGTTAAATGTGAAAAGCAAAATTTTACAATTTTTAGAAGAAAATACAGGGGTCTGTCTTTTTGGACATGAAATATAGAATAGGATTTCTTAAATAAGCAACCAAAAGCACTAACTATTACAGGAAATTTTGACTGAAAAACATCTAAATTAAGAACTTGTAATCAAAAAATGCCATAAGGAAAGAGATAAATTTAAAAAGGAAGGAAACTTTCTCACAGATATAACCTAAAAGGATTAGTATCCAATATATAAAGAATTCTGACAAAAAAAGACAACCAAGCCACGACTAAAATGGGTTACAGTTTTCAAGTTTTCCATATGCACTATCTCCAATTCTGTCCTTTCCGTTTAAGCACTAGACACTTTTCCCACCCAGAACACCAATGACTTCCACTTTGCTAAGTCCAAGTCCATTCTCAGTCCTTATATCTTATTTAGGTCAGCAGCAGCATTTGACACAGCATATTCCCTCCTCCACGACACATTCCCTTAAGCTTGGATTCCAGAACCCTATGATCTCCTGGTTTTCCTGACCTCACTGGCAACTCTTTTCAGTCTTTTTTGGTGGTTATCACTCATCTCCCTAACTTCTCACTGTTGCAGTGAGTGCCGAGATCTTTGATCTTCTCTTCACCTACACGCACTCTCTTGGTGACAGAGCTCAATCAGTCCCTTGGCTTTAAATGACTACCAAATTTTTATCTCCAGCCCAACGGTTCCCAAAATTCAGACTCATATATTTAATTGCCCACTTAGTATCTCCACTTAGATGTCCAAAAGGCATCTCAAATGTGTCTAGAACTGAACTCCTGATCTTCCCCCAAACCTGCTCCACCCAGTCTCCCTGTCTCAGATAATACTAATACTCCCTTTCAGCGGCTCAGACCTGGGAGCCGTCTTCCGTGCCTCTCTTCCACATCTCACCTCCAATCCACCAAATGATGCTGGCTTCAACTTCAAAGCAGTTTCGGAATATGACTCTTTCCTACCACCTCCATCACTGTACCCAGATTAGTGAAAGGACCTCCTAACTGATCTCTTTGATTCTGCCCTTCTCAGGAATATTATCAACCCAAGTGGTCAAATGATAATAGAAGAAAATCAGGACTTCCGGCCAAGATGGAGGCATAGGAAGGTACGCTTTACTTCTTCACACAACCAAAAGAAGCGTAACAACCAATTTAAAAACAAAAAACAATCAGAACTGCCAGAAAACTGAACTGTATGAAAGTCCAACAATCAAGGAGTTACAGAAGAAACATTCATCCAGACTGGTAGGAGCGGCGGAGACAGGCAGCTGGGGTGGAGAGGACACATGGCAAAGCAGTGGCTGGCAGACCAGACGGTCCCACATTTGCATGTGGCTAAGCCAGGAGGAATAACTGGGGAGCTAGACAGACCACACAACCCAGGGCTCCAGCACTGGAAACTAAAGCCTTGAAACCTCTGGTTGTAAAAACCTGTGGGGGTTGCAGCAGCAGATGAAACTCCCAGTCTCACAGGAGAGTTAATCTGAGAGACCCACAGCATCCTAGAATGTACACAAACTGACTCACCTGGGAATCAGCACCAGAAAGGTGCAATTTGCCTATGGGTAGCAGGGGAAGTGACTGAAAGCAGGGCGAGAGCTCAACAAGCAGCATAGTTCCCTCTCTGACCCCTCCTCCATATACAGTGCTACAACAAAGCAAAGTGGGTGGCCCCACCCTGGTGAATATCTAAGGCTCCACCCCTAACACCATAACAGGTGCGCCTAGACAAAGAAATATAGTCCAAATGAAAGAGCAGATCAAAACTCCAGAAAAAGAACTAAGCAATGAGGAGATTGCAAACCTATCAGATGCACAGTCCAAAACACTGGTAATCAGTTTGCTCACAGAAATGACTGGGTATGGTTGCTAAGTAAAGGAAGGAGGCAAGGCTATATAAAGTGAAATAAAGAAAAATATATAGGGAACCAACAGTGAAAGGAAACTAGGACTCAAATCAACAATTTGGAATAGAAGGAAGAAATAAACATTCAACCAGAACAGAATGAAGAAACAAGAAATCAAAAGAATGAGGAGAGGCTTAGGAACCTCTGGGTCAACTTTAACATTCCAACATCCGAATCATAGGGATGTCAGAAGAAGAAGAGGAAGAGCAAGAAATTGAATACTTATTTGAAAAAATAATGAAAGAAAACTTCCCCAATCTGACGAAGGAAACAGACATGTAAGTCCAGGAAGCTCAGAGTCCCAAACAAGTTGGACCCAAAGAGGAATACACCAAGACACATCATAATTAAATTACCCAAGATTGAAGATGAGAGATTCTCAAAAGTAGCACGAGAAAAGGAGAGGTACCTACAAAGGAGTTCCCACAAGACTCTCAGCTGATTTCTCCAAAGAAACCTTACAGGCAAGAAGGGGCTGGAAAGAAGTATTCAAAGTCATGAAAGGCAAGGACCTACATCCAAGATTACTCCATCCAGCAAAGCTGTCATTTAGAACAGAAGGGCAGATAAAGTGTTTCCCAGATAAGGCCAAGTTAAAGGAGTTCATCATCACCAAGCCCTTATTATATGAAATGTTAGTGGGACTTATCTAAGAAAAAGAAGATCAAAAGTATAAACAGTACAATGACAACAAACTCGCAATTATCAACAACTGAACCTAAAAAACAAAAACAAACATCTAGAACAGAACAGAATCATAGAAATGGAGATCACGTGGAGGGTTATCAGTGGGGAGGGGGTGGGGGAGAATGAGGGAAAAGGTACAGGGAATAAGAAGCATAAATGGTAGGTACAAAATAGACAGGGGGAGGTTAAGAATAGCATAGGAAAGGGAGAAGCCAAAGAGCTGACATGTACGACCCATGGACATAAATAAATGGGGGGGTATGGTGGAGGGAGGGGGTGCAGGGCAGAGGGGGATAAAGGGGGGAAAAATGGCACAACTCTAATAGCATAATTAACAAAATATGCTTCAAGAAAAAAAGAAAATCAAATCATGATGCTCCTCTGCTCAAAACCCTTAGTAACTACCACCTCTGATACTCCACACCCCCTTTACTCCACTTTCCTATGCCCATAGTGCTTATTAACTGCACAGTAAGTATTAATTGTATTGAACTGTATGTTTACTGCCTAGGCCGCGCCAGGCTGTAACCCCTCCAAGGGCAGGGAATGTCTGTTTTGCTCACTGGTATATACCAAGTGCACCTAATTAGGAAGGCTGCAGGTATACACTGCATTTTTTATCACTCACATTCAGGTCTAGAGCCTATATAAACCTGGAGCGAATATCCTACTGTATACTACAGTACTAGAGTTAGCAGCGTAACTTTTTTTTTTTTTTTTTTTTTTTACTATATAGGTGTTCAGTTCTGAGAGCCAAGAGGGGCCAAGGTGATAACGACAATGCCAAGTGAGTCAGAAGCAAACAAGTGCAGGTTTGAACTTGGGCAACCACCTGAGTCTGGTCATTCAAAGAGCCCAGTCTCAAGAGGTAGTCAGGAACAATGTAATTTTTTTAAATCTTAACCTGAGAAGATGTTAATTGACCTGAGAGAGGGAGAAAGGGGGAGAGTGAAAGAGTGAGAGAAATGTCAATGTGAGAGAAACATCAATCGGTTGCCGCCCATATGCATCTGACCAGGGATTGAACCCACAACCTATTGGTGTATGTGACGACGCTCCAACCAACGGAACCACCCTACCAAGGCTGGAATAATATAACTCTGATACACAAATTCCCTCCTTTCTCCCAGGACTTAGTCCTGAGGTCCATTTTCTTCTCTATCTATAACTTCGCTGTAGGTGATCTCAAAGCCAATGACCTTATTCTTCTTTCTAAAATAAACTTTTATTACAAAAGCAGTACATGAATATTGTAAAAAATTAAGAATACAAATAGGCAAAATAAGAAAAACAACATATTCCCAACCCCCAAAGATGACCACTGTTAATACACCATTATCGCAGATTCTTCCAGCTATTTCTGTGTACATATACATTTTTTCCAAAATGAGAGCATATTGTTTATACTGTTTTTTATCCTGGGTTTTTCCGTTAATACTCTCCATTTGTCCATGTCAGTAACTTTACATTTTGTCTAAGCCAGCCCTTACTCAAATTTCCCTAATTACCACTAAAACCAAATGAGAAAACATATCTAAAACCAAACTTGCACCTTTGCATAAGCGATACCTTATGCCCAGACTACCCTTCTTCACTTTTCTGCCTCCAAACTCATAAACCAGTCTTCAAAATTCTACACAGCAATTTGTTCCTCTAGGAAGCTTCCCCTGAACCTGTCACCCCCCTCCAAATGACACCTTACCCTGTGCTAAGTCATTCCTTTGTACCAGAACTCCTCAACTGTTGTATTTTGTGTACCTATTTTATTTACACACATAACATGCCCGTAGACCACATCCCTACTGAAAGCAGATACTGAACCTTATTTCACCTCAAACAGTATCTGGCACCTCCTAGGAATTCTATAAATATTTAACTGACAGAAGAATGATGGTACATGTACACAGCAGATATCCATAAATATTTCTTACAGTAAATTTACTTTAAAGGCTACTATAAAAATATAGAGAAATAAAGGAGCAAGAGCAAAGAAACCTTTGTCATATGCCTGTTAGTTATGAAATCTTGGGGAAAATCATAGCCTCTGTGGGTGTCTCATCTCATCAGCAACGAGAGAAGAATGAACTAGATATGTAACATGTTATGATCCTAGATGCTTTGAAATAACAGGTCTTCAATAAGTCATTTTATTATGTTTTCAAAACCACCTTTAGACTGGCAATACCAGGCGCTGATGAGGAGACGGGACAACTGGAACCCAACTTAACTGCTGGGAGTATAATGCAGTATAGCCACCTTGGAGGACTTTGGCAGTTTCTCATAAAATTGAACATACACTTACTGTATAAATCAGTAATTCCACCCCTAGGGAATGTATCCAGGAGAAGTGAAAACACATGTCCACACAAAGAAACCACCCAAATGTCCATCGACAGGCAAACAGACAAAATTTGTCGTATATGCACACACAATGGAACATTACTGGGCACTGAAGAGAAACTAACTCACTAATACACACAACATCACAGATGACTCTCAACGCATTCCACTAAGTATAAGAAACCTGACACAAAACAATAGTTACTAAATGCTTCCATTTAGAGAGAAGTTCAAGAACAGGCAAAACTAACTCAGGGTAAAAATAATCTGAACAGTGATCGTCTCTGGGCTTGGGAAGGCTGGTCAGAAAGTAGTCGGAGGGAACTTCCTCAGGTAATGGAAATGTTCTATATATTGATCTGGGCAATGGTTATGTAAGTGGATATATTTGTCAAAATTCGTTAAACTGAACATTCAACATTTGGACATTTCATTGTATTTAAATTATGTCTCAATTTTTAATTTTAAAAATAATTTTAATAATATTTTATTTATCCAGTTCAATCCAAACCATTATCATTTCAACATGTCAATTTTTAAAAAAATTAAAGCCATACAAGATTAAATTTTTTTAAAACTTGGAAATGTCTACACTTACCTCCTTTTCTTTTGAGCAAGATTGAGTTCCATAAATTTATACTTCTGGTACTGCTCATCCAGCTTCTTTAGCACTGTATCTGCAGTCTCATTCCCCGGCTGCTTCATGAAGGAATCTACATCTTCCTGTAAATCCAAAACAATACATTTCAAATTTTAGAATTCATACCTCTAATTTTTACTTCTTTAGCTCTATTTTTAAAACATAAAAGAAAAACAAGAGCTTTTGTTTTTCGCCCAAGGCATGTTTTTAACTAAAAAAAGTAATTTTAAAAAGTGAGATGACTTCAGACAGTGCACCTCCATTTTGCAGCTAATTTATTCTCCCTCTGACTTCCACTTTTTATTTTTATTTATGCGCGCAGATGCATAGGGAAAGAATGATGACCTTGCCTACTTTATGCATCTCCCTTGGGACCCTGGTAGTAAATATGAAAGTTGCTGACAAACACGTTACCTAGTCCGTGTGCCCTAGCCACAAAATGACTGTTGCCAAAATTATTGATTTTGCTACTTATCTTTTTAACTCAACAACTTCTACCAGAGAAATCATGATAAATATGATCATTAGGTTCTCCAGGCAAACCACAATACCTCCGTAAGTATTAAGTGGCCGAAATAAAAGTAAACATAAAAGGCAAACAGAACAATCTGTATAGGGACAATTAAGCTAAACAAAATCAGTAAAACCGAATGGCATTTTTTTAAAATTTACACTACATGCTGGTCCTTCGTTGTGAGTTAAGTTCAATCATCTTATAGTTTCTGGTATTTCTACATTATTTTTATCCATGCTACTAACCACAAGGGAATATTTTATCTAAGACAAAGCAAGAAGAAAAAGGAAGAGAAATACAGCAAGGGAGTGAACTATGAAGCCATCAAACTGGAGACACAGCAAAAGAAGCTGAAAAGGTGAAGCTGAGGCAGTGGTTGAGCTGTGCACATAAAATGGAGATACCGTCTTCCTAGAAGGGTCATTGCAGAAAAGAGAAATAAGTCACAAAGTTTCTAGCACATGGTACATGTTATTAGGAGCTTAGAGTCTAGCAAGGAGAATTAACTATAGCAGCGGTAGGACTGTGGTTAAAAGATAGGGCTCCCTGGTTTGAATCCTGGCTTTACCACATATTAGAAGTGTTGACCTCAAGAAACTTATTTAACCTCTCTCTTTGCCTCGATTTCCTCATCTGTAAAATAAAAAAAAAGTATTTAATCTCCTTTCCTCGCAGGGGATTAAATGAGGTAACATGCGTAAAATGCTTAGAAGAGTACACGAAAGCTCATAACAGCTCAACAAACATTAGCTATGTCTACATTACAATGTGCTAAGAGAACAGATGAAAGGGCCGAGAATTCCATCTTGGAGCAGTGGTCAGGAAAAACTATAGGGAGGTCACATCTGAACTGGATGTTGAGAGATGAAGAGGGTAGCAAATGGACAACAGGGAAAAGGACAGACAATTCAAGTAGAAAAAGAAAGCAGATTATCGCAGTAGTGGAAATGGGAAAAGGGAGAGGTCTGACTTCTATCCAGTATGAGACATGGCCTCCTATCATCAGAGAAACTAATATACAGTCAGCCCTCTGCATCCATGGGTTCTGCATCATCATCCCTGGATTCAGCCAAGGTTTGAAAATATTAGATAAAAATGTTATTTTGTTGCTGATGTATACTACGTAATTAGCCCTATAGTGGTTGCATCTGCACTGAACACGTATAGGCTTTTCACTAGTCATTATTCTCTAAACAATATAACAACGATTTATAAGGCATTTACATTGTATTGGGTATTACATGTAATCTAGAGAGGATTCAAAGTATTTGGGAGAATGTGCACGTGTATAGGTTAAATACAAATAATACACCATTTTATAGAAGGAACTTGAGCATCTGTGGATGTTATATGGGAGCAGGTATGTCCTGGAACCAAATCCCCATGGATACCAAGGGACAACTGTATATTAAGCATCAACTTGCAAAACTGAAAGCACATTTTCTGTTTCTCATAGCAACTCTAAGTATCATTATCCCTGGTTCAGTTAAAGAAACTGAGTCTCAAAGCAGTAAAATAGTATGTGTAAGACTAAGCAGCAACTGGGAACTAGAGCCAGGATTCAAACCCTGGTCTATTTAGAAGCCAATGTTCCTCCTACAATACCATGCAATTCCCATTAGCCTGGGAACATAATAATTACATAAACTGTGGACGGCTTATTATACCATCTTGGTAGAAATTTTAAGTCTTAAAAAAACCCATAATATTTTAGGGGGCTAACAGCTCTGGGGGGGTTGGGAATGGAATATGGAGCAAAAAAGAACTTACAAACATGGACAACAGTGTGGGGACTGCGGGTGGTGGGGGCCAGGGGAGATGGAAGAGGGTATAAGGGGGATAAACGGTAATGGAAAAAAATACAATAAAAAAACTATTAAAAATATTTTAGGGAAAAAAGGTATTCTAAGACTTTACACAGACCTCCATCAAAGTTTATCCTACTGATTTGATTTTTTAAAATTAAATTTATTAGGGTGATATTGGTTAATAGTATCAAATAGGTTTCAAGTGTACATTTCTATGATACATGACCTGTGTATTGCATTGTGTGTCTGCCACCCAAAGTCAAATCATCTTCCATCACCAAGTACTTGGCCCCCTTCATCTTTTACTACCCCCACTCCCTTCCCTCTGGTAACCACCATACTGTTGTCTGTGTCTATGAGTTTCAGTTTTATATCTTACATATGAGTGAAATCATATGGTTTTTGCTTTTTCTGACTTATTTTGCTCAGCATAATGTTCTCGAAGCTTCTGCACAGCAAAAGAAACTGCCAACCAAACAAAAAGGCAACCAACCAAATGGCAGATATTTGCAAACAGCAGCTCCAATAAGGGGTTAATATCTAAAATATAGGAAGAACTCATAGAATCAACACCAAAACAATCCAATTAAAAAACTGAATTAAATTTTTAAAGCCAACTCTAGCTGAGTACCATAATGTAGTATTTAAGGTATTATGGAACTGCAATTTGACAACTAGTTATGAGCTTGTATTAGTGTCAGGAACTGTGCTTAGGACCATGAGAAAATGTCAGTAAGGAAGAAAATGCCTCCCTTTCCTCGCAGTGGCAGAACATGTGTAAGCAGAAGCTCTGGAGGCCCACAGGTCGCCCTAGTTAAAATCCTGAATAACTCATTTACACCCAGTGTGGCTTTGGGCAAGTTACTCGAGGATTCTGTGCCTCAACTTTCATCATCTACAAAGTGGGGATGATAACAGTGCCTACCTTCTCTAGAGTTACAAAGCATTAGGAAAATTCCTGGAATGCAACTAATGTTATCTCTGTTATCATTAGTTTGGGAGATAAGTGCAACAAAATATATGATACAGCTCAGGAAAAAGACACAAAATAATTGAAGAAAATGAATACAAAACTGAATCAGCAAATACAAATATGCATCATACAGTGTGCCTAAAAGTGGTTTAAATAAAAGAAATGGGTCTGTTGAAGGATGTAAGATACGAATAACAAAAAGGTAGAGACAAGGCAATATAAGGTACAAACCAAAAAGTCGAGAAAATTCCATTAAGATTTTATAGTAGCTTAACCAGGTCTGAGTGGGACAAGACAGATAACACTGGCCTTGAAGGCCAGCCATGTTTTCTCTTGTTATTCAAAGTTTTCAAATACTATATCTAGAATAGCGTGATGGAAGAACGCATCTACTTTTCTCTCTTTGTTTGGACTTTGGCTGTTTTGTGAAGCTTTCAAATTGTATTCCACAACTCCACACAATTCATTGCTAAGTTGTTAGAATGATATACCCCAAATCAAAAACAATTATACTGTGGCTTTATTTAGACACCTTCTATACACAGCCCGCTGCCTACTGGATAAAGCCTCAATTCCTCAGCAAAACCAAGGACTTCACATCCTCATCCTATCCTACTTTCCAATCAGTCTCTTCTCCCACTCCTCCAAGGCAACAGAACCCTCACAGCACTCCTTCAACAGACTAGGCTTCGCTTCCTATTTTCACACTTTAGCACCAGATGTTGTGCCTACTCGTTATATCCTAAGTCACCATTTATCAGTCGGTCTCTCCATCCAGCATCTAGGCTGAGTCTCAAGCCTCTCACTGCCTCCCCTTTTCCACGCAGGAGGGGATGAAACCTGCCGTTCGAGGGTGGGGGGCCCTTGCCCCTCGCTCCCGAGACCTCCCGCCCCAGGCCCCCTTCTCGGGCCTTCTGGGACTGACTCTCCCCGGGATGAGTCCCAACACCGCGAAGCCTGTCTAGGCGCAGAAGAAGAAAGGGGAAGGGGCACTCTCTCCTAGGTTCTTTAGCTCAACTCTTTCCCCCAACAGTCGAGACCAGGGTGTGGGCCAGAAAGGAGGGATCGCGGCAGAGAGTCAAGATGCATAGGAACAGCATGTCTCTTACCACGAACACGGCCTCAGGAATCCCTAAGTGGAGCCGCCGCCCGTTCCCTACAGCCACTTTTCCTAAGCCACAACCATCTTTAGAGGCCGCCATCTTGAGGACTAGAGCGCGCGACTAACTGCCTCTCCAGCCGACAGGCGCCGGGGACCCGTGATTGGCTCGCTCACATCTACAGGCCCGCCCCTCCCTTGTGAGTACACACATTCGTAGGCAAGCAGGAAGTAAGCGCCCCTTTTCCCTCGAGGCCCAACCTGTGAGTGCTGATTGGCTGAGCGCAGGTAAGTGACAAGTATGGAAGGGCTGCGGAGGAGTACCTGGCTGTGCAGAAAGGACCAATACCGACTCCTGGGAAAAGGGATCTGCGGAATTTTGTAGGTGGGCAGGGCTGGAGGACCTTGGAAATCGGGGACCAACTCGGACCTTACTCCCACGTTAGAACAGGCAGCCTCCTCCAGGATGGCGTTCACAGCGACCGGATCGCCTCTCGGATGCAAGAGAAACTGGAACCAGACGCCACCCCACGGCTCTGGTCCCACCATACCAGCAAGCTTGCTGGCCCTTGAAGGGGACTTATAATAAATAACCTGCCATTGCACCAACCTTTCCTGAAAACCACCTTTGATCACAATCTCAGGACCACAGCTCATTTTCAAAAGTTAATAGTCCACGCACAAAATCCTGAGGAATCTTCCTAGGCTTCTAGGTCCAAGGACTTACCCAACATTCTCTGCTACAGCGACCCTTTGAAAGTACGTGCATTATACAGACCCAAATAATTACTCTTTGGTCTCTTTTTTGGCATCTAACCACGGTGTTTGTTCATGCCTTTGCTTGCACTGGAGTGCTTCCCAGTAAAGTGGTGCTTCATCCACTCACAGATGCCTATTATGAGCCTGGCCCTTTACGAATAAAGGGCAAATGTCAGTTCCCTTACTTAGTGAGAACACATATGTAATAATAAGTGATTAAAATTTATTTCAAAACTGGGACAACTGTAACTGAAAAGCAATAATTTTTTTAAAAGAACTAACTACATGCCAGTCACTGAGTGGTGTTATTTAATCACCACAGCCCAGTGTAAGAGGGACTGCTATCACCTCTACTTTACAGGAACCTTAAGGGCCTTTAAAATGAACCATTTGTAAGATACCAGGATAAATGTTATAACAGTCACATATTGGGTAAGAAGGGAGCACAGGTGGAAAATACTACCTAAGTCGCACTTTAAAATGGGAATAACAATGTGTACCAACAAGACTGTTGTAAAGATTTAATGAGGAAGGAAATTTGACTTGGGGTGGTGACTTCACAATATAATACACAGATGATGGACAATATTATAGAATTGTACACCTGAAACCTATATAATTTTATTAACGAATGTCACCCCAATAAATTTAATAAAAAAATTTTAAAAATTAAATGAGATTACACATGTAAAATACCTAATAACGGCCTGCCACACAGTAGGGCTATTACTGAACTCAAGGGGTTTGCTGCTTGGGGTGCTCTCTTCAAGAAGGAGAGGTGGTTGTACAAGGTAGTTTTATTGCAGGAGGTAAAGGAGACAGGGAATTCATATCCAACGCTCTGTTTCCCCAAAAGGAACCTTAGCCATTGATTATATACACACTGTTTGATCAACTGCACATTGATTTCTTCTTTGCAGTTGGCTGCATTTATGACTGTGTTCCTGTCAGGCTAATCCTATTTAGAGCTGGCCTGGAAAATATTGTTCTACATTTTAACATTTAGCAAGAATAGCATTTAGTAAGAATGGCCCAGGCCTTGAGACCCTTGTCCTATCTAAGAGGGCAACCAAATTATTTTTCTTTCATTATTTTGTTCCATGCAACATCCCAACATCCTTCCAGTCTGGTACTTGTAAGCACATATATAAAGTGACTTTGTAACAGTAGAGTGCCAGAAGAATCAGAAAAGGATCAGAGAACAGCCTTCAAGGCCAAAGAAATGAAGCGAGGTGCAATAAGACCCTGAACTGGGGAACCAAGAACCCAAAGTCACCCAAACACTGAACTAAAGAAGAGGTCAGACCTGGGAAACCAAAACTCCATGCCTCGAGTTGCAGGTAGGCAGGCTGCAGCAGGTACTCTCCAGTTCCTAACAGTATAAGGCAATCTTAGTGCTAGAAATAGCAATTAATCTGGTTGGAACCTCTCATGTTATAGACGGTGAAACTGAAGCCTAGAAAGAGAATATAATGTGCCTAAAATCCCACAGCAAGTCTTGGGATAGAGCAGAAAGTGCCCCCCAAATTCATCTCTAAATCCAGTGTTATTTTTGGCATGAAGAAAGACATACCTGTGGAATAAAATAAAACACTGAGAAACAGACAAGTACACAGGGAAATTTAGTAAATGACAAATGTGGACAAATGGGAAAAAAGGCAAGGTGGGAGTTCTTGGAAATGGAGAAGGGTTGGTGGCTGAGAAAGCAGCTGGAGTGGGAGATATAAGCAAAGAGAATTGTGTGGCTTGCTGAAGGACTGGAGAGGGTGGAGTGTTGGGGGACCGGAGTGGGGCTGAGCGGAAGCATGAGGAAAGCAGGCTGGGCAGGATGACTAGAGATAAAGGAGAGACCAAGGGGCTGGGGAGAGAGCAGGGGCTGGAGTTTTGGATAGAGGGAAGTGAGAGGTGAGAGTGTGGGATAGACTAAATCAGGGACTGAGGGATAACAATGTCTTACTGTCGCCAGACCACTACACCGAGTTCAAAAAGAAGTCTGTGTCAGTTCTGGGTCCTCTAAACATACTCAGGGAGCTGATCAGGGAAAGGTCAAAGCTTGAAGCTGGGAAATGAGGAGGGGCTGGAGGGGTAGGAAGGCAGGCTAGTGAGAAAGACTGGAGGGACGAGCAGGAGTGAGGAAAGTTGGTGGGGCAGTAGGAGTGGGAGAGGGCTGTGAATGGAAGTCCGGAAAGAAGAGTATGCCGTAGGAGTGAGGAAAGTAGGCAAGGCTGTAGGAATGCGGAGAGGGACAAAGGAACTAAACGGATGTAGAGGAGAGGCTGGTAGACTGGCTAAAAGGACGAGATGGAGGGCGTGGACCCTGAGAAAGAAGATGCCTTCTAAGAAGGGCTCCTGGAGGCTAACTGGGCTCAAATTTAAAAAACAAACAAACAAGCAAGCAAACAAAAACACAGAGCCTGGCAGCCATTTCTACACAAGGGCATCTCATGCAAACTGGAATTCAGGGAGAAGCCTGTGGAGAGACCTGGTTCTTCTTGCTGACTCATGTGAATAATTACAGATCAGCAAATCTATTAATGTGCAATCAGAGTTTATTAGTGATCCGTTCCCATGGAAGAGAATGGGCCTACCTAGGGTGGGAGGGTGAAAGGTACAGGTTCAGGGCAAAGCAGGGTGGCTATAGAAAGGGTAGCTGAAGGCCAGGGTGGCAGAACCCCTGATGACCAGAGACCGGGCGGCCTGAGGCCAGGCGGCCAGAGAGCCAAGAGAGCGAGTCCTTTGTTCTGAGGACTTACATAGTTCGCGGGGGGATGGGAGTAAAAAAAAATTACAAATTGACTGGCAGGTAAATGTGGTGCCAGCCTTCCTGGGGCGGGGGGCGGGGCATGACTACCCAAACCTAGGTATGTGTGGGGGTCTGTTAGTTCGAATCCTTATCTTGCTCCAGACTCCATTCGTTCATCTTGTAAAACAGATACGTGACAGGAGGCAGTTAATTAAAGTTGGGGCAGTTACCCAGAGTTATTTATGGGCTCTTTCTGTAAGCACTAGGGACTCCCTCATAAAGGAGAGAGTGAGCAGAGGTAGGCAATTAACCGAAGTTGATTCATGGGCTGCTTCTTTGGGCACTGGGACCCTCTCCCTCATTCCAGGCCTTTGGATGAAAGCAGTTTCAAGGCCTTCTTTCCCAGATAGTGAAAACGCTACACAGAATTTCAAGGACTTCCCCCCTTCCTTGCTAACAGTGTTTCTTGTGATGCGGGAACACCTGGCAGTATTATCGGACGAGGCTCAGGACTGCTGAGTTAGCGGGTGAGACATGTCTCCCTCCTCCTCGCCTTGGTTTCCTGTTCCTTCTACCTAAGTGGTAAAAGGCGTTTCCTGGCAGCCAGGAGCCTAGAGGCTGGCCAGTAAAAGCGCTGCAGTCTCAGAGTTCTTCCTATGCTGTCTCCGGCCTCACCCGCACCGAGCTCCCTGCCTCCTGAACTGACCTGCCTCCCTCCACTGTGTTTCTGCCATCCGGGCCAGCCCTTATAAAGGAGTTCCTGAAGTACTATTTTAAGCAATAGGACTGAGACTTTCCCTGTCCGATCAGGGCTGCGTAACTATATCACGTTAGCATCTTTGCAGACCAATCAGAGTGGCTCCATTCTGACCAATCAAGACAGCGATTTTTGGAGCACTCAAACTGAGAATTTGGAGTCCTCATTTGCATAAGGAAGGACCAGTCGGGGACCAGAGAGTGGGACTTCCGTCTATATAAGGCACCTCCCCTCTGGCTCAGGGAGTGCACTTTCCCTTTCATCTGAAGAAAACTGCATTTCTTCTGCTGGAGCTGAAACACCCAAGACATCTTGCTGGCAAAGAGTGGAACAGAACAGGAGGGGAGTAAAGCAAACCAGTGCAGAGCAGACTGGACTGGACAGGAGCAGGTGGTGCAGACCAAAGCAGAGCTCTCTAGCCAGAAATGGGCCTAGCTCAAGGACCACCTAACAGCTATGCTGTTTCACAGCCATGTTGCTTCCGAACTGAGTTGTAACAGGATTGAGCTGTTCCTTGGCCCTAGCCATGCTGTATCATAATTGAGCTTTCTGCACTGAATAAAGTTTCTTTCTTCACTGCACCACAAATTTTGGATTCCCGCTGGTGTTAAATTGGCACCAATGATCATTAGTTGACAAGGAGTATTTATAGAAGGGAAAGGGAGTCAAGGGAAGGAGAAGTTAGGACCATAGAGTTTCATTATAAACATAGAAAACTTCCTGTATGGTTGTCACAATTACTAAAGTTTGACAACTCCTTCCATAGACCCTCCTGACTGATTATATTCCCTTAAAGATCCAGTTAGTTGTGAGGTGATATCTCGCTGAGGTTTTATTTTAAAATTTATGTGTTCATTGGTTGATTCTTGCACGTGCCCTGAACAGGGATTAAACTCCCAACCTTGGTGTATTGGAACAGTGCTCCAAACAACTGAGCTTCCGGGCTAGGGCTTCATTGTGGTTTTAATTTGCATCTCTCTGATGGCTAGTGATGCTGAGCATCATTTCATACGTCTCTGGGCCCTGTGTATGTCCTCCTTGGAGAAGTGTCTGTTCAGGTCCTTTGTCCATTTCTTAAATGGGCTGTTTGTCTTCCTGGTGTTGAATCAAACCCTTGTCAGGTGTATCATTGGCAAATATGTTCTCCCATACAATGGGTTCACTTTTTATTTGATGATGGTTTTTTCAATCTATACAGGTTTTTTTTCAATGTTATCACATTAGTTGTTGTTGTTGTTGTTTCCCTTGCCCTAGGAGATATATTGGCAAAAATACAGCTATAGGAGATAGCTGAAATTTTACTGCCTGTGTTTTCTTTTTCAAATTTTTTTAAAGATTTTATTTATTTATTCTTAGAGGGGAAGAGAGGGAGAAAGAGAGGGAGTGAAACATCGATGTGAGAGAATCATCGGTCAGTTGCCTCTCGAATGTGTCCCGACCAGGGACTGAACCACAACCCAGGCATGTGCCCTGACTGGGAATCAAGCCTGTGAACTTTTATGGGATGATGCCCAACCAACTGAGACACACTGGTCAGGGCTGCCTCTATTCTCTTCTAGGATTTTTATGGTTTTATAACTTAAATTTAAGTCTTTCGTCCATTTCGAGTTTATTCTTGTGTGTGCTGTAAGTTGGTGGTCTAGATTCATTTTTTTTTGCATGTACCAGTCCAGATTTCCTAACACCACTTATTGAAGAGACTGTCTTTACTGCATTGTATGCTCTTGTGTCCTTTTTCAAATATTATTTGACCATAAATACATAATCCTATTTCTATGGTCTCTGTTTTATTGCATTGATTTGTATGCCTGCTCTTATGCCAGTACCACCACCAGGCTGTTTGATTACGGTGGTCTTCTAGTATAGTTTGATGTCAGGTATTGTGATACCTCCAACTTTGTACTTCTTTCTCAAGATTGCTGAGGCTATTCAGGGCCTTCTTTGGTTTTGTATAAATTTTTGAAATATTTGTTCTACACCTGTGAAATATGCCGTTGGCATTTTAATAGGAATTGTGTTGAATCTATGGATTGCTTTGGGTAGTATGGACATTGTAATGATGTTAATTCTTCTAATTTATCAACACGGTATGCTTCCACTTATTTGTATGTTCCTCAATTTTTTTCTCTAGTGTCTTATAGTTTTCTGAATATAGGTCTTTTACCTCCTTGGTTAAGTTTATTCCTAGGTCCCTTATCTTTTTGTTACTATAGTAAATGGAATTATCTTCTTAGTTTCTCTTTCTGATAGTTCATTGTTGGTGTGCAAAAATGCCATCAATTTCTGACTACTGATTTTGTATCCTGCTACTTTGCCAAATTCACTTTTTAGGTCTAGCAGTTTTTTGGTGAAGTCTATAGGGTTTTCTAAGTGCCCATTAGTAGATCAGTGGATAAAGAAAACGGTGGTACATCTACGAAATGGAATACCATGCAGCTATAAAAAAGAAGGAACTCTTACCTTTTGCCAGAGCATTAATGGACCTGGAGACTATTATGCTAAGTGACACAAACCAGTCAGTGAAATACAAATACTATATGATCTCACTTGTATTTGGAATCTAATAAACAAAATAAACTAATGAGCAAAATAGAATCAGAGGCATAGAAACATGGAATAGACTGACAGCTGTCAGAGGGGAGGGTAGAGGGGGAACTGGATGAAAGAAGGTGAAGGGATTAGCTAAAGAACATACATGCATGACCCATGGACACAAACAACAGTGTGGGGATTGCCTGAGTGGGAAGGCTAGGTGGAGGGGGGAAAAGGGGGAAAATTCGGATAACTGTAATAACATAATGAAATATAATTTAAAAATAAAGTTCCAGTCAGTCTTTATTAGTAGTTATATAATGAAATATATTAGTAACCATTAAAAACTCCGTATCAGCTCTGGCTGGTGTGGATCAGTGGACTGAATGCTGGCTTGTGAACCAAAGGGCCCCCGGTTCAATTCCCAGTCTAGGGCACATGCCTGGGTTACAGGCCAGGTCACCAGTGCAGGGCCCGTGAGAGGCAACCACACATAAATGTTTCTCTCCCTCTCTTTCTCCCTCCCTTCTCCTCTCTCTAAAAATAAATAAATAAAAATTTTTTAAAAACATCCAAATCAATGGAGAGAAATTAGAAATGCCAGAATAAATAAATGGTTATGCCATGTTCATGATTTGGAAGTGCTGATATTTTAAAGATATCTATGTCTACTGTCTCCAGATTTAACTGTAGATTCATTGTAGTACCAGTCAGGTTTCTAGAGGCCTGTTTTTCCATAGAAACTGATCATCTGGTTGTAATATGTTCATGGAATTCAAAGACAACCTGAATACCTAAAATAATATTGAAAAATATGAATAAACATGGAAGACTAATACCACCTGATTTTGAGACCTACAGAAAACCATGTTAATCAAGACAGTATGTTATTAGACTAAAGACAGAGGTTTTGGATCAATGGAACACAACAAAATAAAAAATGGACCCATAAATATGTTGTCAAGTGTGTGTGTTTGTGTGTGTGTGTCTAAGAGGGAAACAAATCTTTTATTAAAAATTTAACTTGTGAATTAATGCCGTATGTGGGAATTTTGATTTAATGAGATCAAAGTCACACATACAATAATGAAATGGCTCCTCACAAAGAGACCCTATGTCCACTCACATTGGCTAGTTATTTCATTTTTTTGCAGCTGCTTTTTAAAAATCCTCTTATTATTTATATTCATTTTATTCATTATGTCCACATGCAATTTTTATTATTCAGCTGTCCCAGGCATCCCTCAATTCACTGATGTCTTCTTAAAAATTTGTTTTTAATTATACTTGATATATAATATTATATTAGTTTCAGGTGTACCACATAGTGATTCAATATTTACATATCTTACAAAGTGACCACCATAATAAGTCTAAGAATCATCTGTCACTATACACAGTTATTATTGAGTATATTCCTTATGCTGTACATGACATTTCCATGTTGTCCACTGAGTTTTGAGAAATGTACCAAGGCAGCCCATGGAGAAAGAAATTTGCTTTTCACAAATGTTGCAGGAACAACTAGATAACTAGATGGAAAAGTAAATCACTACTCTTACTTGTCATGAAACATAAAAATGTATTTTACACGGATCATAGATCTAAACATAAAAGGTAAAACTACAGAATTTCTACAAGAGAAATGGAGAATATCTTTATGATGCTGGGATAGTCAAATATTTCTGAAGACATAAAAGAACTAATCGTAAAAAACCTTGATCAATTCGACTTCAAAATTAGAAGTTATATACTCATCAAATAATACCATTAAGAACGTGAAAAGGCAAGTCACAGACTAGGAGAAATTATGTCCATAATAGATCTATTAGAATTAATATTCAGAATATATAAAACTATGAATCAATAATCAAAGACAAAGAAAATCATTAAAATGGACAAAATAGTTGGACAATTCAAAAAAAGATATTGAAATAACCAATAAGTATGTGAGAAGTTGTTTAGTCATCATGGAAATGTAAATTAAACCACATGTTATATTACTACAAAGCCATGAAAATGGCCAAAATTTACGATATTAATGGCAGTAACTGCTGACCAGAACTTTGAGCACCTAGAATTCTCATACACTGCTAGTGGGATAAAGTGGTAGAGTTTTTGAAAAAAATTTGGCAGATTTTGTGTTAATTTTTTAAATCTTGACACAAGGATATTTTTATTGATTTTAGAGAGAGGGATAGAGAGACAGAGAAAGTGAGAGAGAGAGAAACATTGATGTTAAGAGAAACATTGATCAATTGCTTCCCATACGTGCCCCAACTGGGGATCAAGTGTGCAACCTGGGCGTGTGTCCTGACTGGGGATGGCACTGCAGCCTGTTGCTGTATCGGATTATGCTCCAACCGACTGAGCCACCCGGCCAAGTCTCGGCAGTTTTAGTTTTAGACAAACACCTTCTATATGACCCAGCCATTTTACTATTTATCCAAGAGATATATCACAATTGGCTACACAAAGAGTCGTACAAGAATGTTTATAGAGTTTGTATGTGTACATCAAATTAAAATTTGTATTTAAAATAATGAGTATGAAGAAATATATTTTCACATAAACAAATACAGTTTATCACCAACACAACAAAACTAAATAAACTTCTAAAAGATGTACTTCAGGGAGGGGGAAATGACTCCAATGCAGAAAGGGATGACAAACAAAAATTTTCTAAGCACACAGCTAAATCTAAACAGAAACAGTTTCTATAAATACTAATACTTTTAATTTCAGAGATCTAAAATATTTCACCTCCATAGCATATAAATTGGTTAGAAATGCCCTTGTAACTTAAAAGTGTTCTAATGTACTAGTGTTCCTTGAGAGGAAAGATTAAGATATTAACTTTAGTTTTTCATAATTTTGAAGGGTAACTATTAAAACAAGAGAAATACAGTGTATCACCTCCAAAACATTAAACTGAAGAATCCCAAGAGTATCCAACGTTTATATTACTTGGAAGATGTGGATAATTTAGTTCAGGCTGTAGAGTGGTCATCATTTTTTTGATCTGTAAGTTTTAATCTTTTATCTTCGATACTTCTATGTAGATTGTACCTGCATGAAAGAAAGATAGATATGTAAATCTTTCATCATTTCTCCATATTCTTCTCTGCAGTTATAAAATAAATCAGAAATATTATTACACACAAAACTCTGGTCAATCTTCTCATTAGGAGGTCAGGCCTCCTAAAACAAACATTGAGGAAACAGGGGGCCCGATACATTGGCTGAAGACTGAAGGAGAAAATCTTGTAAAGATGTCTAGAAAATGCCCTGACTGGTGTGACTCAGTTGGTTGGACATCATCCTATAAAGCAAATGTCGTCGGTTTGATTCTTAGTCAGGGCACATGTCTCGGTTGCAGGCCCAGGCCCTGGTTGGGGCATGTGAGAGAAGCAACCAATCAATGTTTCACACACTGATGTTTCTCTCCCTCTTTCTCCCTTCTTTCCCCTCTCTCTAAAAATAAATAAATATAATCTTTTAAAACAGACTTCTAGAAAACAACACTCTGAGTCTATAAACATTTGCATCATGATACTCTTCCATATGCTTCAGCTATACATATCCATGTTACCACTGTCTGCTCAATCTATTTCCTGTCTGTTAATGCCAAACTTCTATCATCTACACATCTACTAGTTGATATTCTCCTTATCATTTGATACTCATTGCATACCAAAACCTTCCATCTCAGAATTAATCATTCCTTCCTTTGACCTCCCACGGTGCTTTGTGCTTTCCTGTTTATACATCTGTCTGGAATATCCTTTCCTTACTCTATTGACTGGTTATCTATTATAAATCTTAGTATTCAGCTTAGGTATCACTTCTTTGGGAAGTTGTCCTTGAAACCTTCAGGCTGAGTTGCCCACCTCATGAGCACTGATCACAGCTGGGCTTGTTAAATGAATGAATAAAACAATTGCTGAGTAGCTACTAGAACCCAGTTGATGCTTAATAACACAGGTTTGTAGAGGACCAGGTCTACACAGATCTGTGTCTTTCTATGACGATGAAAATGTTACAACTAGTTTTTCTTCTATGAGAGACCAACAGTGCAAAAAAGTTGTATATATTATAAAACTCAGTTCTAACACCGGTCCTGCCTCCAGTGACTGCACATCTCGACCAAGGCCCCAAGGAACAACTCAAACATACCTTATTTCTGGTTGATAGAGTGGAAATATTCTGGGCCCTAAGCCTGGTTGGGTAAAAATCACAGACTGAGGTTTCACCGAGAAAGGAGATCCCACTGAAATTGGACCCTATGAATTTGAATGGAAAAGAAAACAAAACATGGAAAGTTTTTTTATTTCTTATTCTAGAACAGTTGTCCCAATGTTTTTCCCTTTTGTCCCCCTCCACCCAGCCTGACCCCCTCTCACACACTCAATCCCCTCTCCATTGTCCATGTCCATGAGTCCCTCATACATGATCTTTGACTAGTCCCTACCCCTTCCTTCCACCATTCTCCGCTTCCTCCTCGCTCCTACAGCTATCAGTTTGTTCCATGTTTGCATGTCTCTGGTTCTGTTTTTCTCATTAGTTTATTTTGTTCATTAGAGTCCAGTTTTGAGTGAGGTCATAAGGTATTTATCTTTTGCCAACTGGCTTATTTCACTTAGCATAATACTCTCCAGTTCCATCCATGCTGTCTCAAAGGGTAGGAGCTTCTTGTTTCTTTCTGCTGCTTAGTATTCCATTGTGTAAATGTATCACAGTTTTTTGATCCACCCATTTATTAATGGGACACTTAGCCTGTTTCCAGCACTCGGCTATTGTAAATAATGCTGCTATGAACACAGGGGCGCATAAGTACTTTTGAGTTGGTGTTTCAGGATTCTTAGGGTATATTCCCAGCAGTGGAATCTCTGGGTCATAAGGCAGTTCCATTTTTAATTTTTTTGAGGAAATTCCATACTGTTTTCCACAGTGGCTGCACCAGTCTGCATTCCCTTTTGTCCACATCCCCGCCAGCACTTGTTTGATTTCTTAATGATAGCCTCACACCTGTCAGAATGGCTATCATTAAGAAAACAAAAAGTGAAAACTTAATTAGTATTTAATTTCTCTCCTAATACAACAGTACCAAGAGGACAAGGAGATCATTACATTTGATGAATGTCAACTGAAAGAAATGTTAAGTGCCAAGTACAAAAAAAGAGAGAGAGAAACAGATGTGTGAAGTAGTTGCTACTGATAATGCGTGGAGTGAGAAGACCTAAAGAACAGTTCTTGAAAAGCAGAGACTCTGTGAGAAAGAGAACTCCGACACCTACACGCCAATAATTCTCATTGGGAAGGGAAGGGAAGACTATAGGCAGACGTGGGACGTGTTAAATATATAATGGTATATGAGTCTCTTTGGTGAAATATTTTAGTACAAGTATGCGAGATCATACAAACATTTAAAGTTAAATGTGAAGGCTGTCCAGGAATTTTCCTGGTGAAAGGAGTGAGGGCAAGGTAGGCACGCCAGGTCAAAGGGGTGAGTAAAGGTTGACTGAAGTATAATTGACAAATAAAATTGTATATGCTTAAGATATGCAATGTCAATGTGGAGGTTCCTGAAAAAATAAAAAACGGAACTACTTATGACCCAGCTATTCCACTTTAGGGTATACAGGCATGGGCAAAAGTAGGTTTACAGTTGTAAGTATGTGAAATAACAAATAATACAAATATAAATAAATAATAATACACGAATAAACTGTGTTTCACATACTCACAACTGTAAACGTACTTTTGCCAACCCCTGTATATCCAAAAACCCCAAAACACTAATTCAAAGGAATATATGCAGCCCTATGTTCACTGCAGCATTATTTACAATCACCAAGATATGGAAAGAACCCAAGTGCCCATCAATTGATGAGTGGATAAAAAAGCTAGTACATGTATGCAATGGAACATTACTTGGCCATAAAAAACAATGAAACCCCACTATTTGTGACAGCACGGATGAAGGTAGAGGGTATTATGCTAAATGAAATAAGTCTGTCAGAGAAAGACAAATACCATATGATTTCACTTATACGTAGAGTCTAAAGCACAAAATAAGTGAACAAAGTGTAAATGGACCGGTAGATAGAGACAACAAACTGACTGTTGCCTGAAGGTGGGGGATTTGGGGACTAGGTGAAAAAGGCGAAGGGATTAAGGAGTGTAAATTGGTAGTTACAAAACAGCCATGGGATGCAAAGTACATCATAGGGAATACAGTCAACCATATGGTAGGAACTATGTATGGTGCCAGATGGGTATATATTGGGGGGACTGGATGTATTGGGAGACCACTTTGTAAAGTATATGACAGGCTAACCATATCTGCTGTATATCTGAAACTAATATAAAATAATACTGAATGTAAACCGTAACTGAAAAATGTACAATATGGTGATTTGATACACACACACACACACACACACACACACACACACACACACACACACAGATTTTGAAATGTATTCAAAAGATAAAAGGACATTTAATGAAGGACAAATGTAAGGAGGTTGCACAGACACATTAATATAAGACTCTGAGCAGCCCCCCACCCTGTTTGAAACTCTTAAAATAGATTCTCTTGGCAATAGATAGTGTGTGCAAACTCCTTGGCACAAGTGACCAAGCCTACTGTTTCTCTGTCTTTGCGTTTCCCTCTCTGCCATTGTGTGTTTCCCTATCAGGCTGAGGCAATGTGAAATGTACTCATGGACAACTGGGTAAATTAGAAGCTGTTTAAAATGACTCATATCTAAAAGCTAATGATTAATGTGTTGACCTGCTAAGAGGTTTCTGGTGATATGCTGCAGAACCATGTCCTTGGTCTTCTAGGTTATCTTTATCCAAATTATCAATGAAAATGTAGAGAACATGTCCACTGAGCATGTGAATAACATATATATTGGAAGGTATAATGACAACATTAAATAGAATCAGAAACTTTAATGTTCTTGTCTGTCTAGAGATAAGGGGCCAACTGAATAAGATGAAGTTTAACAAAACTATTATGTTTTGCACTTGGATCTTAAAAAAATATCTATGCAGGTGTTTTATACCCCCATGGGGGAGAAGTGACAAAGACTAATGTAATTTTAGTTAATAGTAAGCTTAAGTTTTTAAATTAAATTTATTGGGGTAACATTGGTTAGTAATATCATATAGGTTTCAATTGTACAATTCCATGACACCTGATCTGCATATTGCATTGTGTGCCCTCCTCCCAAAGTCAAACCATCTTCTGACACCATATATTTGGCCCCCTTTACCCTTCACTACCCTCCCAGCCCCTTCCTTCTAGTAGCCACCACATTGTTGTCCGTGTCTATGAGTTTCATTTTTATATCCCCACATCTGAGTGAAATCATAAGGTTCACTTATTATTTCGCTTAGCATAATATTCTCAAGGTCCATCCATGTTGTCCCAAATGGCAGTATTTCATCTCTTCTGATGGCCGAGTAGTAGTCCATTGTATATATGTACCACATATTTATCCAATCCTCTATCAAGGACAATTTGATTGTCTCCATGTCTTGGCCACCATGAATAATGCTGCAATGAACATAGGGGTGCATATATGTTTGCAAAAAAATGTTTTTGCATTTTTCTAGTTGATACTCAGAGCAGGGATTGTCTGGTCATATGGCAACTCTATTCTTAATTTTTGAGGAACCTCCATACTGTTTTCCATAGTGGCTGTACCAGTTTACATTCCCACTAACAGTGAATGAGGGTTCCTTTTTCTCCACAACCTCTGTAACACTTGTTTCTACTTGTCTTGTTGATAATAGCCATTCTAACAGGTATGACGTGATACCTCATTGTAGTTTTGATTTGCATTTCCCTAATAGCTAGTGAAGTTGAGCATCTTCTCATATATCTGTTGGCCATTTGTACATCTCCTTGGGAGAAGTGTCTGTTCAGATCCTCCACCCATTTTTTAAAAATATTTTTAAAGATTTATTTTATTTTTAGACAGAGGGGAAGGGAGGAAGAGAGGGAGAGAAACATCAATGTGTGGCTGCCTCTCGAGTGCCCCCTACTGGGGACCTGCCCCACAACCCAGGCATGTGCCCTTACTGGGGAATTGAACCGGCGACCCTTTGGTTTACAGGCTGACGCTCAATCCACTGAGCTACACCAGCCGGGGCTCTACCCATTTTTTAATTGGATTGTTTAGTGCTGAGCTGTATGAGTACTTAATATATTTTGGATATTAACCCCTCATTGGAGCTGCTGTATGCAAACATCATCTCCTATTTAGTTGGTTGCTTTTTTGTTTTGTTGGCAGTTTCCTTTGCTGTGCAGAAGATTTTTAGTTTGATAGAATCCCATTCATTTGTTTTTGCCTTCACTTCACTTGCCTTTGGGGTCAAATTCATAGAATGTTCTCTAAGACCAAAGTCCATAAGTTTACTTCCTGTTTTCTTCTATGTAATTTATTGTTTCAGATCTTATTTAGGTCTTGGTCAGTTTTGTATTAATTTTTGTGCATGGGGACAAACTGTAATATACTTTCATTTTTTTCTGCATGTGGATTTCCAATTTCCCAGCACCATTTATTGAAGGGGATTTATTTTCTCCATTGTGTGATTTTGGCTCCTTCGTCAAATATTATTTGCCCATATATATGTGCTGTTATTTACTTATTTTAATTATAAATATGTTTATTGATTTTAGGGAGAGAGAGAGAAAGGAGACAGACAGACAGACAGACATCAGTGTGAGGGAGAAACATTAACTGGTTGCCTGCCTTACATGTCCCAACCAGGGATTGAAGCCACATCCTAGGTATGTGCCTTGATCGGGAATTGAACCCCCAACCTTTTGGTGTATGGGATGGTAGTACAACCAGCTAAGCCACACCAGCCAGGGCTATACATATGCTTTCAATTCTGTTCCATTGGTCTGTGTGTCTGTTTTTCTGCCAGTACCATGCTGTTTTGGTTACTGTAGCTCTGTAGGATAATTTGAAATCAGGCAGTGTGATACCGCCAGCTTCATTCTTTTTTTTCTTAGAATTGCTTTGGCTATTCAAGATCTTTGGTGATTCCATACAAATCTGACGATTTTTTTGTTCTATGTTTTCAAAAAATGATGTAGGGGTTTAACGGGGATTGCATTAAATCTGTATATTGCTTTGGGTAAAATTACCATTTTAACTATGCTGATTCTTCCAATCCATAATGGATAAACTAGGAGGAACAACTGGGGAGCAACAAACCACACAACCCAGGGTTCCATCATGGGGAAACTAAAGCCTCAAAACCTTGGGCTGTAAAAACATGTGGGGGTTGCAGCAGTGGGAGAAACTCCTAACCTTACAGGAGAGTCCGTTGGAGAGGCCCACAGGGTCCTAGAACGTACACAAGCCCATCCACCTGGGAATCAGCACATGAAAAGGCACAATCCACTTATGGGAAAGGAGGGAAGTGACTGAAAGTGAGGCGAGAGCCAAGCAAGAGGCATTGTTCCCTCTGATCCCTCCCCAACATATGGTGCCACAATGAAGAGAAGTGGGTTGCCCCACCCTGGCGAGCACCTAAGGCTCCACCCCTTATAACATAAAAGGTGCACCAAGACAAAGAAATATGGCTCAAATGAAAGAACAAATCAAAACTCCAGAAAAAGAGCTAAGTGATGAGGAGATAGCCAACCTATCATATACAGAGTCCAAAACACTGGTAATCAGGATGCACACAGAAATGATTGAGTATGGTCACAAAATAAAGGAAGAATGGAAGGCTATCCAAAGT
Organism: Mormoops blainvillei; assembly: GCA_004026545.1. Lineage (NCBI taxonomy): Eukaryota > Metazoa > Chordata > Mammalia > Chiroptera > Mormoopidae > Mormoops > Mormoops blainvillei. The sequence goes on from PVJD01006183.1 coordinate 29,035, forward strand.
GAAATAAAAAAATATATACAGGGAACCAACAGTGAAGGGAAGGAAACTGGGATTCAAATCTATGAGTGGGAAGAGAAGGAAGAAACAAATATTCAATCATAACAGAATGAACAAGAAGAATTCAAAAAAATGAGGACAAGCTGAGGAACATCTGGGACAACTTTAAACATTCCAATTTCCAAATCATAGGGGTGCCAGAAGGAGAAGAGGAAGAGCAAGAAACTGAAAGCTTATTTGCAAAAAGAATGAGGGAAAACTTCCTCGACCTGGTGAAGAACCTAGATATGAAAGTCCAGGAAGCTCAGAGAGTCCCAAAGAAGTTGGATCCAAGGAGAAACACACCAAGACACATTATAATTAAATTAATCAAGATTAAAGATGAGGAGAGAATCTTAAAAGCAGCAAAAGGAGACAGTTACCTACAAAGAAGTGCCCATAAGACTATCAGCTGATTTCTTAAAAGGAACCTTACAGACAAGGGGCCGGAAAGAAGTATTCAAAGTCATGAAAAGCAAGTACCTACAACCTAGATTACTCCATCCAGCAAAGCTATCATTTAGAATGGAAGGGCAGATAAAGTGCTTCCCAGATAAGGTCAAGTTAAAGGAGTTCATCATCACAAAGCCCTTATTATATGAAATGTTAAAGGGACTCAGCTAAGAAAAACATCAAAACTATGAACAGTAAAGTGAAAACAAACTCACAACTGCCAAAAACTGAACCTAAAAACAAAAACAAAAACAAACTAGAACAACTAGAACAGGAACAGAATCACAGAAATGGAGATCACATGGAGGGTTATCAGTGGGGAGGGGGAGGGAGAAGAATGGGGGAAAATGGTACAGGGAATAAGAAGCTTAATCGGTGGATACAAAACAGATAGTGGGAGGTTAAGAATAGCATAGGAAATGGAGAAACCAAAGAACTTATATGTATGACCCATGGACATGAACTAAGTGGGGGAGGAATGCTGGAAGGAGGAGAGTGCAGGGCACAGGGGGAGAAAGGGGAGAAAAAAATGGGACAACTATAATAGCATTATCAATAAAATATACTTTAAAAAGTTAGCATTTAGTAATTCAAGATGTTGAAGCACAGATGTCTGTTATCTTCCCTACTTTCCTATATTTTTTACATTTTCCAAAATTGACAACACCAACAAAAACAAGAGTTGAATGAACTGGTGGTGATATTTGTGGACCAAATGACTTCAAAGTTTTAATTACTTGTACTATGTTACATGAAATTTATGCAATGTACCAAAGCCATAAAAAGGAGAACTGGTTGTTGCAAACAATTTTTGACTATATAAAGAAAACATTTTAATTATGAAAACATTTCTAAACATGTAGAGCAGAAATAACAAACTTAAATGAGTTAGGAAAAAGTTGGATAAAAAACCTGAAATCAGAAAAGTTCCAGATATTTCACCTGTATTAATAAGTTCTCCCATTGGAAGTCTTGCATAGTAAGAAAAAATTTAGCCTTTTTAAGTTCCACTTATTTTCTTTTTACCTACTTGGTCCAGAATGGAGTGATCCCAAACAGCAGAATGGCAAATAAAACAAAACAAAATCAAACAACGACCAAACCTTTGCAGAAAGGGAGGAAAACCAGCAGCAAACAGCGGCTCATAACTCTTGGTGTAAACCGAGAAAGTAAACTAAGTTATATTTGAGTCTCTATTATGTGCATATTACTCTTATTTGGGATTATCTATTAATTCTGGAACAGCTTTCCTTAACTGACTTCCACACGTCCTGTATCTACCCCATTTCTAGGGTTCCTTTCTCTATTCCATTTAGCCATCTCACAGCATTGGTGAAAAGACGGTTACTTGTTTTTCCAACACAAGGAAAGGATATGGATAAATGACCTTCCATTTGTTTTAATTTTTTTATTTTCATTCAAGTAGTTTTGCCCATCCCCCCCACAACTTCTCCTCCCCCCACCCTCGACCCCACACATCCCTTGAATTTGTCCATGAGTTCCCCCATACATGCTCCTTAACCACCCTTCCCCTGCTCCCCTCACCCCATCTTCCCCTTCCCCCTCTTTGCTGTTCACTGTCAGTTTGTTCTTCACTTCAATGTCTCTGGTTACATACATTTCACTTGCTCATTTGTTCTGTTGATTAGTCTCCACTTATAGGTGAAATCATATGGTATTTGTCTTTTACCACCTGCCTTATTTCATTTAGCATAATGCTCTCCAGATCCATCCATGCTGTTGTGAATGGTAGGAGCTGCTTCTTTCTTTCTGCTGCATAGTATTCCATTGTGTAAATGTACCATGGTTTCTTGATCCATTTGTTGACTGACGAGCACCTAGGTTGCTTCAAACACCTGGCTATTGTAAATTGTGCTGCTATGAACATTGGGGTACATAGGTTCTTTTGAATTGGTGTTTCCAGATTTTTAGGATATAATCCCAGCAGTGGAATTGATGGGTCAAAAGATAGTTCCATTTTTAGTTTCCTGAGGAAATTCCATACTGCTTTCCACAGTGGCTGCACCAGTCTGCATTCCCACCATCAGTGCACTAGGGTTCCCTTTTCTCCACATCCTCGCCAGCACTTGTTCATTGATTTGTTAACGATGGCCATTCTGGCCGGTGTGAAGTGGTATCTCATTGTGGTTTTAATTTGCATCTCTCTGATGGCTAGTGATGCTGAGCATCTTTTTATGTGTCTCTGGGCCCTGTGTATGTCCTCCTTGGAGAAGTGTCTGTTCAGGTCCTTTGCCCATTTCTTAATTGTGTTGTTTGTCTTCCTAAAGTGGAGTCGTGTGAGTTCTTTATATATTTTGGAGATGAAACCCTTGTCTGAAGTATCATTGGCAAATGTATTTTCCCATACAGTTGGTTCCCTTTTCATTTTGCTGATGTTTTCTTTAGCTGTGCAGAAGCTTTTTATTTTGATGGAATCCCATTTGTTTATTCTTTCCTTTATGTCCCTTTCTCTAGCGGACATATCAGTGAAAATATTAAATCATCTACATCTCATTGTTTTCTGTTAGTGCAAGTTATGAGAACTTTCACCTCAATCTCCCATTTTTGATATATTAAAAGGTATTTTCTTACCATTCCATACATAGGCACATGCTGTGAAGTCACTGGACAGGCCACTGGAAGTGGTACCTTGAAACAAAGTATAAGTTACTATATGGTGCATTTTCTATTTATATTTAATAAGAAATATTATAAGCTATAGAAAACATTCTGCTATATATTTAATATTGATAATAAATATAGTGAGTAGTTTATAGGCAGGCAATGATCTTTCCTTGAGCCTGAGAAATTTAGGAGTTTTGAGGACGTCTAATTACTGGTATGTTGTGTTGGAAATCATAGCACAATTCACAGGAGCTTGACTTCTCCAAAGAGTGGGAACTCACTTGGACAACATTACGCACTCAAGAGAAATATGGACTTTCAGATAAGAAAGAAAAGTTATGAGTCTTCTTTTTATACTACATAAATAAAATAACATTAGTAAACAAAATGAAAGAAAAAACTCAATCACAATCTCACTACCTCCAACAAATAAAACTTTCTTAACTTTTCAATGTTTTCTTCCAGTCTCTGGTTATCACATCATTTCGATATATGAAATAATGTGAAAAATAAAGATAATTTAGCTTTTGTCCTGGCTAGTGTAGCTAAATGTATTGAGCGCTGGCCTGTGAACCAAAGGGTCGCTGGTTCAATCGCCCCGTCAGGGCACGTGCCTGGGTTGTGGGCCAGGTCCCCAGTAGAGGGTGCTGGAGAGGCAACCACACATTGATGTTTCTCTCCCTCTTCCACCCCTCCCACTAAAAATAAATAAATAAAATCTTTAAAAAAAGATAATTTGGCTTTCATCACAACAGATGAAAAGCAGAGTAATACAGTATTTAGTGCTACTGGCATAACGTCAAATTATGCCTAGCTTTCAATCCTGATTTAGTTTCCTGGCCTATACCAGTCACAACTTTACTCCTTGTCTTACTCTCTTAGTGTGCTGCTAGGTGATATGAGAGACAGCAATGGGCTTTGACCTCACACATACCCCAGTTACAAGTGCTAGTAACTGGCCAGAAAGGACTTGAACAAAGAAGCAAAATACATCTTCATTATCAATCTTTCTGATATTTTCCAAAATATTCTTATACCCCGGCTCCTCATTCTGGTATAAAAAGTTTCTTTCATTTTTGATATATATTATCTGAGCCAAACCGCTACCTGTCATAAACAATTTCTATTCTTGCAGCTGGTGCTCTGTTACCAGGTGCTTGCTACTCAGATCTGATCCACGGATTAGAAGTGGCAACATCGGCTGGCAGTTTGCCAGAAATGCAGGCTCTCAATCCCCATCCCGGACCTGCTGCATTTTAAACAAGACGCCCAGGTGAGTCATATGCACATTAAAGCTTGAGAATAAGAAAGTGTTGCGAGGGTCTAGAAAAGTCTGTCAAGGAAGAAGTATGCCCGGCATTTTCACAATTCCCCCAGAGCATCTTCATTATTGTTAAGCAGAATGCTATTTCTCCTTGCCTTTCTATTTTCAAATCCTTCTCTGAGGGCTGAGGAACTTTAATTCAATGGTCTATGTTTCATATCCTAGTGGGTGGGAGTACTGTGCCAAAATACCATCATCACCATCATCACCATCCCCGTCACCATCATCATACTGCTGGCTTATATTTATGAGCACTTACTGTGACCTAGGCACTATTTTAAGCAGTTAACATGTATTGCTTCATTTAATACTGACAACAACCCAATGGCCAACATCCTTCAAGTCCTTGGGGACAAATGTATTTTGGAATTCACAATGTTTTGTATTTTAGATAGATAATTAGAAATCACACATGGAACATATTGGTAGCACCCCAGGGGAGCTGGAATAGCACCCTGTAATCAAACACACTAAGATTTCCGCAGCAAAATGCAAATCAAAATTCATGTATGAATACTTACACTTAGTGAAATAATGGTGATAGACTCATTATAGTTCAGATACAGTTTTTCAGCCAAAGTTTGTTGCAAACTTAAAGAAAATCTTGTTTTCCAGAGTTTTGAATTTTAGAATTGCAGATAATTAATTGGAGACCCGTATTTCAACCTTCAATCTATTAGCAACTCCTGTCAATTCCATCTGTATATATTTCTCTCAAATCTCTTTCTTTCAATCTACTACCACTACTCTAGCATTCTAGACCAGGCCACTCTAGATATCTTGCTTCAACAACTCAAAAAGATTTCTGATTTTCCTAATCCATATCTTATTTCCTTATTATCTATCTTTCACACTCCTCCTGGACTAATCTTTCAAAAAATATAAAAGTGATTGTGTTATAGCATTGGCTCCCCACTGCTTATAAAGCCCAAACTCCGACACAAATTTCTACAAGATCTGGTCTCTGTTAAACACTCTAGCTTTATCTCTTGTTGCAGCCATCATACATTATGTTATAGCCACGTTAAACTACTTATAGTTCTCTGAACAGGCCATGAAATTTCCCGCCTTTGCTCACACTGCTCCCTCTGCTTAGAATGCCACATTTGCCAATCAGTGTTGTCAAGTCACCTCATCTCCGTTTGCCTCACTTTCGGCTCCTTTATGAAATTAACCAATACACCCTCTAAAGTATTCTGCCCTAGCACTTACCATATTCAATTCTATTTGATGGCATGTCCTTCTGCGCTACAGCTGCTATATCTTTATCTATCGGCACAGTCCCTGATGTCTAGTAAGTCCTTGATAAATGTGGAGCAAAAGAGTAGAAGTGAAGGTTCTATGATGGGGAGATAACTATAGACCTTACAGGAGTCCTAAATGTTAAATTTCACATTTTAATTGATGAAACAACTTAATATGTCTATAACAAATGTTAGTACAATACAGTCAACTGATTAAAAAGAAAACATTTCTTGCTCTGCTCTCTTCCTTCATATAAATTTCTATGCTATTATTCATAAATGCCAAGAGAAGTTAAAATAAAAAGGTAAGGTAATAATACATCGCAAATTTTACCTTGTAGACAAAAGGGTCAATAGAAATGGGACTGAACCAGCACTTGCTTCCATCAGTAATTTCCTTCTCTGAAGGTTGATAAGACTCCCTGTCAAATCTAAAATGGAATTGATATATCAGTATATATCTATTTAGGAGAATGACAAATCTACCACTTAAACATCTAGTCAGGGTACGACCTTTGATACAATGTTTATACTTACCAGCAAGTAAGAGACAATAGGAACGAATCCCAAACCAAAGCCCGAAACAGGCCACTGGCTATTTTCTATGTAAAATTAAGTTATCGTTACAAACTAAACGTCTCAGCTTAGGTTTGATAGATAATGCCAACTTTAAATTCCCCACTAACAAAGTTTTAGAGTCCATAGAAAGAATTCAGTACTAGCAATTTCCTATAAACAAACTGACCTGAATGAACACATTTTATTCTAAACTATTTTAATAATTTTAGAGAAAAAACTAGTATTCTCCATGGTAGTGGGTCAAAAGGGCACAAGTACTGAATTCTGAGCCCCACCAGGCTATTCACTAGCTGTATAAACTTTGATTATATAACAACCTCTTTCCTTATTTGTAAAATGGGAATAAACAATGCTTACCTATCCACTCCATAGAATGAGAGTTATTAGACTTATGAGAAAAATAATGTGATAATAGGAAATATTTTGTATGAATAAGAGAATAAATTAGAAAAGGAAACAAACTCTATTGGGCATCTATTCTTACTAGGCTCTATTAGGTGTTTTCACAATCTTAAATATCATTTAATTTTCATAACAACCATTTGAAGTAGGTATTATAAATTCTCATCTTATGGATGACAAAACTGAGTCTCAGAGAAAGCAAATATCTTGCTTAAGGTCCCACAGTTAATTAATGGTAGGACTAGGAGCCTATACTATAAACCAGTGGTTAAATTTATTATCTTTATCTTCTACATCTTTTCTCTCTCCTCTACCAAATCATGTGATACTCTGTTCCACATACACTTTAATGTTAATTCTAAGATATGGTTCTTGTCTCTAAAAGCTTATATGTATTCCATATTCATCATGTGACTAATCCACATTTAATTTTTATCTGTGATATAGATTTTTAAAAATCAAATAGTACTAAAATAATAAAACCAAAACATCAGTCATCAGTTCCCCTTCCAAAAGTAGCCACTCTTTTCGTTGTGGTATTTAATTCCATTATCCTTAAGATGTTTATACTACTGTCCCTTAATTTATAAACTTTAGATGTTATTGATTTCCTCTGGAAGATGTAGCACTCTGACACAATACTTCCCATCTCCTCTCATCTTTGAAATATATATATACCTACTATAGAGGTTAATAGCTCCAACCGTAGAGCAAAACTGCCTGAGTTCAAATCCCACTTCACTCACTTAATAGCTATACAAAGTTGGACAAGTTACAGAATCTGCATCTCAATTGTTCTGTAAAATGTGCCTTGTAGATTCTCTCCATTCATTCAACAAATGTCCATTAAATATCTACTAAGTACCAGTTACTATTCCTGGTGTTTGGAATATATAAAAGAGATTAAAATATCTGTCTTCATGGAGCTTAGATCTAGCAGAAATAATAGCTATCCCAAGCAGAAAGATTGAGGTATGTGTAAAATGCTTAGAATGAACAGTATCGGGATCAGAGTAAACAATGAATGTTAGCAGCAAATAATCTGTCATTTTCACTTTTTTACTGAACATATCTCGCCTAGGGCTCTATATCCTTCTGTTCCAATCTAAACTGGCTGCTGTTACAAATGTCATCTTGGGGCTTCCATTATTCTCATATTGGGACTTCCCTCCACCTCTCACTCCAGTAGCGCTCTTTGTTTCCTTGAATCCCCCGTGCTCCTCTTTCTTAGTTCTTTTCTATTATGCTGGAGCACATCTTGTAAGAGCTTCCTGAGCAAAGGTGCACAGTAGGACTTTCTTTTTTTAGGTTTTGGGTGTCTGAAAATGTTTATTTCTTGTATTTGGTTGAGAGCCTGTCTGAGTACAAAATTTTATATTGGAAATAAATTTCATCAAGAAAAATATTTTCCAGGCTGAAGTGTTATCTTCTACCTTCCAGGATTATTGTTTAAAGGGTCAATGCTATATGTATTCCTGATCAATTGTTTGTACTTTCTTTTTCACAGTTCTTGACACACATACCTTCTCTTCAGCCTCAACAATATTAGGAGGTTTTGAAAGTTCAATTCTGGACCTACTGTTATCCTTTTTATACCACCATTATACTACCTCCATGACTACCATCCCAGACAGGATGTTTCACATGGCATGCTCCAAGAGAAAAGAAACAGTCTGTACAGGTAGTGGAATTCTAAAATATATTCCTGAATTTTATATGTGACTATGTTATTTAGAATTCTGACATCTATAATAAGTGAGATTGGTCAGCAGATTCCTATCTTTGTTGGGCTTTGATATTAAAGTTACATCATTTCATACACTGAATTGTAGATCTTTCCTTTTATTCCTATAGCCTGGAATTGAAATGTCTTATTCTTTAAGGGTTAAAGTTCAGCCATGAACCCGTGATGCATCAGCAGATCTTAAATTACTTTTTCAAAAACTTATGTGGTGACTGTTCCATGTATGCCTCTGCTTCTTCTCAGACGAATTTATTGTTTATATTTTGCTTGGAAATAGTTAATTTCCTCTTGATTTTCAAATATGTTATAGCCAAACAGTTTCAAAAAGTGTTCTCTTATAATTAATCTCTCCTACATCTGTTATGTCAGCTGTCTTATTCCTAATGTTATATACTTTTACATTCTCTTTTCTGTTTAATCAGACAAGCTCATTTTATTGAACTTTAAAAGGAAATTGGTTTGGATTTATTTTTTCCATTTTGAAATTTTATTAATTTAAGCTTTTATCTTTAAGAATTTTTAGGTTTTTTTATACATTAATTTTTAATTTTTATTGTACTTTTTTCCATTACCATTTAGTCCCCTTATACACCCCTGCCCCCAGCGATCACCACGCTGTTGTCCATGTCCATGAGTCCTTTTTCCATTTTGCTCAGTCCCTCTACCCCCTAATCTCCCCTCCCCACTGTCATCCTGCTCTCCATCTGTGAGTCTGTCTCCATTTTCCTTGTTAGTTCAGTTTATTCATTGGATTCCACATTTGAATGAAATCATATGGTATCTGTCTTTCTCTGACTGTCTTAATTCACTTAGCATAATGTTCTCCAGGTCTATCCATACTGTCTCAAAGGGTACAATTTTCTTCTTTTTTTACAGATGAGTAGTATTCCACTGTGTAAATGTCCCATAGTTGTTTTATCCACTCATCTATTGATGGACACTTGGGCTGCTTCCATATCTTAGCAATTGTAAATAACTCTTCAACGAATATAGGGAGGCTTACGTTCTTTTGAATTTGTGTTTTGTGTTCCATCGGATATACTCCCAGAAGTGGGACAGCTGGGTCAAAAGGCATACCCCTTTTTACTTTTTTCAGGTGTCTCCGTACAGTTTCCCACAGTGGCTGCACCAGTCTGCATTCCCACCAACAATGCAAAAAGGTTCCCCTTTCTCTAAATCCTCGCCAGCACTTGTTTAATTTATTGACGATGGCCATTCTGACAGGTGAGAGATGATATCTCATTGTGGTTTTACTTCGCATTTCTCTGATGATTAGTGATGTTGAGCATCTTTTTATATGTCTATTGGCCATCTGTACGTCCTCTTTGGAGAAGTATCTATTTGGATCCTTTGCCCATTTTTAAAAATTCAGTCGTTTGTTTTTTGGTGTAGAGTTCTGTAAGTTCTTTATAGATTTTGGATATTAACACTTTATCAGATGTATCAGCAAATATGGTCTTCCATTCTGTGGGTTGTCTTTTTATTTTGATGATTTACTTTGCTGTGCAAAAGCTTTTTAGTTTGATGTAGTCCCATTTGTTTATTTTTTCTTTTGTTTCACTTGCCTAGAGAGATATATCTGATAAAATATTGCTATGAGCAATGTCTGATTTTGCTGCCTATGTTATCTTCTACAATTTTTATGACTTGGGTCTTTGATCCACTTTGAATTTATTCTTGTGTGTGGTGTAAGAAGTTGGTCTAGTTTCATTTTTCTGCATGTATCTGTCCACTTTTCCCAGCACCATTTGTTGAATTAACTATCTTTAGCCCGTGTTATGTTCTTGCTTCCTCTGTTGAAAATTACTAATTGACTATAAATGTGTGAGGGGCTGGGTTCTCTATTGTTCCATTGATCTATGTGTCTGTTTTTATGCCAACACGAGGCTGTTTTGCTTACCATAGCCTTACAGTAAAGTTTGATATTAGGTCGCGTTATTCCTCCAACTTTGTTCTTCATTCCCAGGATTGCTGTTGCTACGCGGGGCCTTTTGTGGTTCCATATAAACTTTTGAAAGATTTGTCCTAGTTCTGTGAAATGCATCACTGGAATCTTGATAGGAATTTCACTGAATCTACAAATGCTTTGGGTAGTATAGACATTTTAATGATGCTAATTCTTCCTATCCATGAGCACAGTACATGCTTGCACTTACTCGTATCTTCTTTCATTTCTTTCTTCATTGTTTTCTAATTTTCTGAGTACCAGTTTTTACAGCCTTGGGTAGGTTTATTCCTAGGTTGTTTTTTTTTAAGCAATCCTGAATGGAATTGTTTTCTTAATTTCCCTTTCTGTTAGTTTGTTATTGGCATATAAAAATGCAACTAATTCTAGATACTGATTTTGTATCCTGCTACATAGCTGAATTCATTTATCAGTTCTAGTAGTTTCTCGATGGAATCTTTGGGGTCCTCTACATATAGTATCACTTCATCTGTAAATAAAGACAGTTTTACTTCTTCTTTTCCAATTTGGATGCCTTTTATTCCTTCTTCTCTGATTGCTGTGCTAGGACTTCCAGTACTATGTTGAATAAGAGCAGTGAAAGTGGACATCCTTTTCTTGTTCCAGATCTTAAGGGGAATGCTTGTACTTTTTACCCATTGGTATGACACTAGCAGTGGGTTTGTCATAAATGGCCTTTATTATATTTAGGTATGTTCCCTCTAATCCCACTTTGCTGAGAGTTTTGATCATAAATGGGTGCTGGATTTTATCAAATGCTTTTTCTGCATGTATTGAAATGATCATGCAGTTTTTATCCTTCATTTTATTTACATGGTGAATCACATTTATTGATTTGTGAATGTTGTACCATCTTAGTATTCCTGGAATAAATCCCACTTGTTCATGGTGTATGATCTTTTCGGTGCATTGCTGTATTAGGTTTGCTAATATTTTGTTCAGGATTTTAGTGTCTATGTTCATCAGTGATATTGGCCTATAATTTTCTTTCTTTGTAGTGTATTTATCTGGTTTTGGAATTAGAATATTGCTGGCCTTGTAAAATGAGTTAGGGAAGCTTCCCTCCTCTTGAATTTTTTGAAATAGTTTGAGAAGGAGAAGTGTTAGTTATTCTTGGAATGTTTGGTAAATTCACCTATGAAGCCATCTGGTCCAGGGTTTTTGTTTGCTGGCAGTTTTTGATTACTGCTTCAGTTTCATTAGGTCTAATCTGCCTATTCAGCTTCTCAATTCTTCATGATTTATTTTTGGAAGGTTGTATTTTTCTAGGAATTTATCTGTTTTGTCCAGGTTGTCCAGTTTGTTGGCAGGTAGTTGTTCACAATATTTTCTTACAATCCTTTGTATTTCTTTGGTGTCAGTTGTTATTTCTCTTCTTTCATTTCTCACTTTATCTGGGTCCTTTCTCTTTTCTCTTGATGAGTCTTGTTAAAGGCTGGTCAATCTTGTTTATCTTTTGAAAGAACCAGCTCTTAGATTCATTGATCTTTTCTACTGTTTTACGTTCAATTCCACTTATTTCTACTCTGATCCTAATTATTTCCTTCCTTCTACTCACATTGGGCTTTGTTTGTTGTTCCTTTTCAAGTTCCTTTAAGTGTGCAGTTAGTTGGTTAATTTTAATTTTTTTTCTTTTCTTTTCTTTTTTTTTTTTTAGATGGGCCTGCAGTACTATGAATGTGCCTCTTAGGTTTGCTTTCCCAGTGTCCTGCAGATTTGGCACTGTTGTGTCGTTTTCATTTGTTTCAAACTATCTTTTGATTTCTTCTTTGAACTCATTGTTAAGCCATTCATTGTTTAATAACATTATTTAGCTTTCATGTCTTTGTGTGTTTTTCAATGTTCTACGATTGATTTCTCGAGTCACAGCATTGTGGTGAGAGAAGATGCTTGATCTGATTTCAATCTTCTTAAATTTATTGAGACTTGTTTTGTGTCCTAACATGTGTTCTATCCTAGAACACATTTCATGTGTACTCGATAAGTGTGTATATTCTGCTTCTTTGGGGTGAAATGCTCCGAAGATATTAATTAAATCCCCTTGACCTAGTGTGTCATTTAGGGCCACTGTCTCCTTGTTGATTTTCTTCCTAGAAGATCTACCCACTGAAGTCAGTGGGGTGTTAAAATCCCCAACTATGACTGTATTTCTGTTGATCTCTCCCGTTATGTCCATCAAGATTTACTTCACATATTTAGGTGCTCCTACGTTGGGTGAGTAAATGTTAACTAGGGTTATATCCTCTTCTTGGATTGTTCCTTTTTTCATTTTGTAGTGTCCATTTTTGTCTCTTACTATACAGCCTTGGTTTTTAAAGCCTATTTTGCGGAATATAAGAAATGAAATCACAGCTTTTTTTTCCTTTTCATTAACATGAAATATCCTTTTCATCCCTTAACTTTCAGTCTGTGTGTATCTTTTGATCTGAAACGTGTCTCTTGGAGGTAGCATATATATGGGTCTTATTTTCTTATTAATTCAGCTACCGCATCTTTTTTGTTTGGAGCATTTAAGCCATTTACATTTAAGGTGATTTTTTTTTTTTGTATATTTTATCGATTATGCTATTAGAGTTGTCTTATTTTTTCTCCCCTTCATCCCCTCCACCCTGCACTCCATCCCATCATTCACACACTTCTTAGTTCATGTTTATGAGTTGTACATATGCGTTATTTGGCTTCTCAATTTCCTATACTATTCTTAGCCTCCGCCTATTTTTTTGTCAACATTTTCCCCACCACCACTTTCCCCAGCCCCACCCATACCCACCTCCCACCTTCAATCCTTCCCCCATTTGGCTTTGTCAATGGGTCCTTTATGCATGTTCCTTGATGACTCTTCCCCTCCCTTTCCCCAGTTATCGTCCTCCCTCTTCCCCGCTGGTTATTGTCAGTTTGTTTTTTATTTCAATGTTGCAGGTTATATTTTGCTGGCTTGTATATTTTGTTGAATAGGTTCCACTTATAGGTGAGATCATATGTTATTTGTCTTTCACCACCTGGCTTATTTCACTTAGCATAATGCTCTCAACCCCAGTTGGGTTGTTCTATCCATGCTGCCACGAAGGGTAGCAGCTCCTTTGTTCTTTCTGTTGTGTAGTATTCCATTGTGTAAATGTACCATGGTTTCTTGATCCACTCATTTACTGTTGGGGACTTTGGCTGCTTCCAATGCTTGGCTATTGTAAATTGTGCTGCAATGAACATTGGGGTGCACAGGTTCTTTTCAACTGTTCTCAGGATTCTTAGGGTAGAATCCCATCAGTGGAACTGCTTGGTCAAAAGGCAGTTCCATTTTTAGTTTTCTGAGGAAACTCCATACTGTTTTCCACAGGGGCTGCACCAGTCTGCATTCCCACCAATAGTGCACTAGGGTTCCCTTTTCTCCACATCCTCACCAGTGCTTGCTTGTTGGTTTGTTTATGATGGCCATTCTGACTGGTGTGAAGTGATATCTCATTGTGGTTTTAATTTGCATCTCTCTGATGGCTAGTGATGTTGAACATCCTTTCATATGTCTCTGGGCCCTGTGTATGTCCTCCTTGGAGAAGTGTCTGTTCAGGTCCTTTGCCCATTTTTTAATTGGATTGTCTGTCTTCCTGGAGTAGAATTGTATGAGTTCTTTATATATTTTGGAGATCAAAGCCTTGTCCAAAGTATCATTGGCAAGTATATTTCCCCATATGGTTGCTTCCCTTTCCATTTTGCTGATGTTTTCTTTAGCCGTGCAGAAGTTTCTTATTTTGATGAAGTCCCATTTGTTTATTCTTTCCTGTATGGCCCTTGCTCTAGGGGACATACCGGTAAAAATCTTGCTGTGTGGAATATCTGAGATTTTCCTGCCTATGTTCTCCTCTAGGACTTTTATGGTGTTGTGAGTAAAATATTTAAGTCTTTTATCTATCTCAAGAGTATTTGTGTGTGTGGTGTAAGTTGGTGGTTGAATTCCATTTTTTTGCATGTAACTGTCCGGATTTCCCAACACCATTTGTCGAAGAGGCTATTTTTACTCCATTTTAAGCTTCTGCCCCCTTTGTCGAATATTAATTGACCACAGAGACATGGGTTTACTTCTGGCCTCTCTATACTGCTTCATTGGTCTATGTGTCTATTCTTATGCCAGTACAAGACTCTTTTGATTATGGTGGTCTTATAATACATTTTAATATCAGGTATTGTGATCCCTCCTACTTTGTAATTCTTTCTCAAAATTTCTGCAGCTATTCAGGGTTTTTTATCCACCAGTCCCAGACTCTCCTCAAGCATCTCTAGTCTACTCTGCCCTCCCTCTGCCAGGGGCCAGGGTAAGTGGCTGCAAATGAAATTTTGTGTGTTGGTCCTTTAAGAGGTCTCTGAGTCTCCAGCTTTCTCTCCCTGGCAGACAGTAACCCTACTGCTTTTCACTACTGGATGTTATCTGGGTTCCGTCCTATGTTTGGGTAGCCTAGCTTGGGGTTTAGACCCCACACTTCTCAGAGGGAACCTTTGGCCACTGAAATATCCCCCTGGAACTTCAGCTGCTGCCATTTGGAGTCCAGCCAGCCCTCTCATACCTCCTATGTACTCCCTATCAGTCTTATTTTGGTGAAGTGGTTTCTTTTGTCTGTCCGTGGTTATAACGCTCCTCTCTACCTAGTGTTCAGGTGGTTATTCAGGATGGTTTCTCTACAATTCAGTTGTAATTCCAGATTGGTCCTGGGAGGAGGTTAGTGTAGCTTTCACTTACTCCTCCTCCATCTTGGATCCCCTATCTTTATAAATTTTATCATCCTAATACACTTTTGTTATATCGTCTCTTACTATAATAAAAACTACATTATTATTAATTTCTTTTTTAAACAGTGATAAAATTTTCCTGAGTTTATCTTTCACATTGATCCCTTAGCTTTGGTATGAAGTTCATTTTTTCATTACCTCTAGATAACTTATAACTTTCCTTTTGGTTTCCTCTTTGGCAAAAGGATTAAATTTAACAATCTGTAATTACTTAAGACTTTCATGGTAACTATTTATTAATTATTTCTAATTTTATTGGATTATGAGAAAATGTAGCTTGTAAAATTATTAAGTTTTTTGTTAAGCTTTTCTTTGTGATTGCTTGGAAGAAAATAAACATTCTCTGTTTGTGTATGTACAAGCAAGTTTATTATTTATTATGTAGTATTCAAGTTCCTTTATGCACTTTCTTGTGTTTTATCTGTTAGATCTAATAATGAATGAGGTGGTTTGCAATCACTGATTACAATTGTATCTTTCTCCATATAATTCTTATAATTTTGGCTTACGTATTCGGCTTAGTATATACAGTATTAAGACTTTTATATCTCCATAAATAGTACACTTTATATGATATCCCTCCTTATTCTGTTTAGTGCTTTTAACCTTACATTCCACATTATTAATATTGTTAATATGATCACTCCTGCCTACCTTTGGTTTCCATTTGTCTATAGGGCGGGCCTGAAATTGTAG